>MU249696.1:230036-277058 GCA_018977245.1 Lethenteron camtschaticum | reverse complement strand
CACCGCCGCCACCACTACCGTCAAAACCACAACACTACCGCCACCACAAGACCAAAACAACAACAACCGCCATTCGCCACTAAGTGGCGGCGACGTCACCACGACGCCTGTGCCAGGCTAGGTGCACGTTGAGGCCACGTGAAGTGTCGAACGCCGCAGGCAGGAGGTCACGGGGCAGACCGAGCAGGGGCCACGGGTCGACCGACTGAGATGACCGAGATGACCGAGATGACCATCTACCGCGCCACAACCACCACCACAACCAACACCACAACCAACACCACAACCAACACCACAACCACCACCACAACCAACACCACTGCCACTCGCGCCCCATCGCCATGGGGCAAGCGCCGTTAGCGAGCACCGTCGCAAACGGGTTTTGATTCCTTACCCGTACCCGGCCGCACCAGGGTCGCAAACGGGTACCCGTACCCGGCCGTACCCGTACCCTACCCGTACCCGGCCGGGTATCGGGTAGGGTACGGGTACGGGTACCCGATTGCGACCTCTGGGATGAAGCCATGTTGCAGGCGCGGGTGGGTTGATTCTAGGAACTTGAATTGTGAGAAGAGACAAGACGTTGGGAAATGAGTGACAAACGGTGACTCACCAGTGACTCACGGTCTACCCGTACCTGTACCCGGCCGCACCAGGGTCGCAAACGGGTACCCGTACCCGGCCGGGTACTCAACGGGACACTCAACGGGACAGGCGACGGGACACGGGTAGGGTACGGGTATCGGGTACCGGTTGCGACCTCTGCTACGAAGGCCGTCACACAGCGCGATGGGGTGGGTGGCCAGCACCTCGCATCAACACACACACAGCGATACGCACAGGTAACAAGTAACCCGTAAAACAAAGTTTTTCACTATAAATCCTTTATATGCGTGGCGGCTAGAGTCCTCTCGTCCTCTGGCTTGAGATGGCTGCACCTATGGGTCAGATGATTGTCTGCCAGTATTAAACAATTGGTAATTAAATATTCAATTTGTTTTCCCTAAACAATGTAAAATTTTGGAATTTTTTTTCACGAAAATTAATTGTCACGCACAACGAGTCTGTGTGCAAAATGTCAGCTCGATTGGATCACGGGAAGTGGGTTAATAAACGACCGAAAGATTTGCACGGTCATAAGCACGCAAGCAAGCACGCAAGCACGCAAGCACGCAAGCAAGCGAACTTAATATAAAGGATTTAAAAAAGACAAAGATCCCCTCCCCACCCACCCCGTGTAGCCTTCGCAGACTGCTGGGGCAAGTTCCGCTAGCGAGCAGCAGCAGCGCCTACGAAGGAAGTCACGGAGCACGTGCGGCCGGAGTTCCCAATGTGACGAGCGAGCGAGCGAGTGGGCGAGTAAGTGGGCGAGCGGGTGAGCGAGCGAGCGGGTGAGCGAGCGAGCGAGTGGGCGAGTAAGTGGGCGAGCGGGTGAGCGAGTGAGCGGGCGGGTGAGCGAGCGAGCGAGTGGGCGAGTAAGTGGCGAGTGGGTGAGCGGGCGGGTGAGCGAGCGAGCGAGTGGGCGAGTGAGCGGGTGAGCGAGTGAGCGAGCGGGTGGGCGAGCGAGCGAGCGAGCGGGTGAGTGAGGATGTGTTCACGGCCGCGGGTGAGCGTGCTGCGTGTTGCGTGTTGCGTGTCGCGTGTTGCGTGTTGTGTGTTGCATGTTGCGTGTTGCGTGTTGCGGTACCAGGCGCTCATCCTCCCGACGCTTCCTCCTCTCCTCCAGCTCCTTCTTGCGACTTGCACGCGACGCGGCGCGCTCCTCCATGGCTGCCGATGGGACACGTGGCGGGACACTCAATAAGACACTCAATGGGACACGTAAATAAAGGGACACGCGTAAACGCAACGGGACACGTAGACACAGCGTCCGTGGCTCTGTGCTCAGTCTCAACACTCTGATGATGATGATCGTTGTCGTGAGACATCGCAGCGTGGGTGTGCGCTAGTATCAACACTGATGATGATGATGATCGTTGTCGTGAGACATTGAAGGGTGGGTGTGCGCTAGTATCAACACTGATGATGATGATGATCGTTGTCGTGAGACATTGCAGCGTGGGTGTGCGCTAGTATCAACACTGATGATGATGATCGTTGTCGTGAGACATTGAAGGGTGGGTGTGCGCTAGTATCAACACTGATGATGATGATGATCGTTGTCGTGAGACATTGCAGTGTGGGTGTGCGCTAGTATCAAAACTGATGATGATGATGGTTGTCGTGAGACATTGCAGCGTGGGTGTGCGCTAGTATCAACACTGATGATGATGATGATCGTTGTCGTGAGACATTGCAGTGTGGGTGTGCGCTAGTATCAACACTGATGATGATGATGATCGTTGTCGTGAGACATTGAAGGGTGGGTGTGCGCTAGTATCAACACTGATGATGATGATGATCGTTGTCGTGAGACATTGAAGGGTGGGTGTGCGCTAGTATCAACACTGATGATGATGATGATGATCGTTGTCGTGAGACATTGCAGTGTGGGTGTGCGCTAGTATCAACACTGATGATGATGATCGTTGTCGTGAGACATTGCAGTGTGGGTGTGCGCTAGTATCAACACTGATGATGATGATGATCGTTGTCGTGAGACATTGAAGGGTGGGTGTGCGCTAGTATCAACACTGATGATGATGATGATGATCGTTGTCGTGAGACATTGCAGTGTGGGTGTGCGCTAGTATCAACACTGATGATGATGATGATCGTTGTCGTGAGACATTGCAGTGTGGGTGTGCGCTAGTATCAACACTGATGATGATGATGATGATCGTTGTCGTGAGACATTGAAGGGTGGGTGTGCGCTAGTATCAACACTGATGATGATGATGATCGTTGTCGTGAGACATTGCAGTGTGGGTGTGCGCTAGTATCAACACTGATGATGATGATGATCGTTGTCGTGAGACATTGCAGTGTGGGTGTGCGCTAGTATCAACACTGATGATGATGATGATCGTTGTCGTGAGACATTGAAGGGTGGGTGTGCGCTAGTATCAACACTGATGATGATGATGATGATCGTTGTCGTGAGACATTGCAGTGTGGGTGTGCGCTAGTATCAACACTGATGATGATGATGATCGTTGTCGTGAGACATTGCAGTGTGGGTGTGCGCTAGTATCAACACTGATGATGATGATGATCGTTGTCGTGAGACATTGCAGTGTGGGTGTGCGCTAGTATCAACACTGATGATGATGATGATCGTTGTCGTGAGACATTGCAGTGTGGGTGTGCGCTAGTATCAACACTGATGATGATGATGATCGTTGTCGTGAGACATCGCAGTGAGAGGGAGTACGGGGCAGTCCGCTGTGGTGGCCACGCTATTCATTAGCGGCCGGGACCCCGACTCACTCCCCGGTGATCTACGTCCATCGGAAGAGAACATTTTTCATCTTCACATCCCGTAATGTTAGGCCGTGACCTTACGACCTGACCCCCCCTCCCCCCCGCACTAACGTCAATGCCGCCCCCCCTACCTCCCCACCAGCCCCCCCCCCACCACCTCAACCCCCACCAGCCCCCCACCCCACCTCACACCACCCACAATCCTTCACCTTGAACCACCCGGTGGGCTGCGGGCGGAGGGTGCCACTTGGCAGGCAGCTCTTCGGATTCAACGGCTCTGCTGCTGTAGATCGCACGGCACAGCAGAGACAAAGATTGTCACCCCCCACCCCCACCACCACACCCCCCACCCCCCCACCCCCCCGGACCACCCGCGTGGCCTTCAACAGACCGCGGGTTGCAAGCGCTGTTAGCGAGCGGCACACAAAGGCGTGGGTGGCCACCAGAGGTCGCAAATGGGTTTTGATTCCTTACCCGGCTACCCGTACCCGGCCGCACCAGGGTCGCAAACGGGTTTTGATTCCTTACCCGGCTACCCGTACCAGGGTCGCAAATGGGTACCTGTTCCCGGCCGGGTACGGGTTGCTGTTCCCTACCCGTACCCGTATACTACCCGAAATGAGTGACAAACGGTGACTCCTCGTTCTCGATCCTTCTCAAGAGCTCTCCCTGGACACGTGATTACCCACTAGCCCCCCCCCCCTCCTGGGGCCCCCTGTGTGGACACTCCGGATCACGTGTCTACGGGGTCAAACAGTGCCACGGCCCGGGGCAACCCTGCCCCTGGACCAGAGGTCGCAAACGGGTTTAGATTCCTTACCCATTCCCTACCCGTACCCTACCCGAAATGAGTGACAAACGGTTACTCACCAGTGACTCACGGCCTACCCGTACCCGTACCCGGCCGCACCAGGGTCGCAAACCCGTACCCGTACCCGGCCGTACCTGTACCCTACCCGTACCCTACCCGTACCCGGCTGGGTACGGGTACGGGTATCGGGTACCCGATTGCGACCTCTGGGATGAAGCCATGTTGCAGGCGTGGGTGGGTTGATTCTAGGAACTTGAATTGTGAGAAGAGACAAGACGTTGGGAAATGAGTGACAAATGGTGACTCACCAGTGACTCACGGCCTACCCGTACCCAGCCGGGTACGAATAGCCGGGTATCGGGTAGGGTACGGGTATCGGGTACCCGGTTGCGACCTCTAGTGGCCACCACGACCACGCCCGGCCGCCTTTGTCTCCCTTAGCGGGGCGGTGTTTTTGAACCCACCGGGTTACTGATTTGAGGCTGAGTCGACCTAGGCTGGCGGTAGGGGGGGCAGGAGCGGTTCGGATCAAGTATTGTTAGCGAGGGTGCTTACGAAGGCCGGCACGGCACACTAGGGGGTCGGTGGTCAGCACTACACCCGGCCGTCTTTGTCTTTCCTGGTTCACATAAGCGGAACGGGTTTCGGCCGTGAGCGGGAAACACAGTCAGGTGTCCGGGTCCGTGGCACCGCGCGCTAACACGACTCAATCGCCCACTCACACTCACCCATTCACTCAATCACCCATTCACACACTCACCCACTCACTCACACTGCCACTCACCCACTCACTCACACTCTCACTCACTCACTCAATCACCCATTCACACACTCACACACTCACTCACACTTCCACACACACACTCACTCACACTCTCACTCACTCACTCAATCACCCATTCACACACTCACTCACACTTCCACTCATACACTCACTCACACTCCCACCCATTCACTCAATCACCCATTCACACACTCACCCACTCACTCACACTGCCACTCACCCACTCACTCACACTCTCACCCATTCACTCAATCACCCATTCACACACTCACACACTCACTCACACTCTCACTCACTCACTCACCCATTCACACACTCACACACTCACTCACACACTCACACACTCACTCACACTCTCACTCACTCACTCAATCACCCGTTCACACACTCACCCACTCACTCACACTGCCACTCACCCACTCACTCACACTCTCACTCACTCTCTCACCCATTCACACACTCACCCACTCACTCACACTTCCACACACACACTCACTCACACACTCACCCATTCACTCAATCACCCATTCACACACTCACCCACTCACTCACACTTCCACTCACACACTCACTCACACTCTCACCCATTCACTCAATCACCCATTCACACACTCACCCACTCACTCACACTGCCACTCACCCACTCACTCACACTCTCACCCATTCACTCAATCACCCATTCACACACTCACCCACTCACTCACACTGCCACTCACCCACTCACTCACACTCTCACCCATTCACTCAATCACCCATTCACACACTCACACACTCACTCACACTTCCACTCACACACTCACTCACACTCTCACTCACTCACTCAATCACCCATTCACACACTCACACACTCACACACTCACTCACAATTCCACTCACACACTCACTCACACTCTCACCCATTCACTCAATCACCCATTCACACACTCACACACTCACTCACACTGCCACTCACCCACTCACTCACACTCTCACCCATTCACTCAATCACCCATTCACACACTCACACACTCACACACTCACTCACACTCTCACACACTCACTCAATCACCCATTCACACACTCACCCACTCACTCACACTTCCACTCAAACACTCACTCACACTCTCACCCATTCACTCAATCACCAATTCACACACTCACACACTCACTCACACTTCCACACACACACTCACTCACACTCTCACTCACTCACTCAATCACCCATTCACACTAACCCACTCACTCACACTTCCACTCACACACTCACTCACACTCTCACCCATTCACTCAATCACCCATTCACACTGCCACTCACCCACTCACTCACACTCTCACTCACTCACTCAATCACCCATTCACTCAATCAGCCATTCACACACTCACACACTCACACTGACACCCGTTCACACACTTACCCACTCACTCACACTCACTCACACTTCCACTCACACACTCACTCACACTCTCACTCACTCACTCACACCCATTCACACACTCACCCACTCACTCACACTCACTCATACACTCACTCACACTCCCACCCATTCACTCAATCACCCACACACACTCACCCACTCACTCACACTCACTCACACTCACTCACACTCTCACCCACACTCACACCCATTCACACACTCACACACACTCACACTCACTCACCCATTCACACACTCACACACTCACTCACACTTCCACTCACACACTCACTCACACTCTCACACACTCTCACTCACCCACACACACTCACACACTCACTCACACTTCCACTCACACACTCACTCACACTCTCACTCACTCACTCACACCCGCACACACTCACCCACTCACTCACACTGCACACTCACCCACACTCACACTCTCACTCACTCACTCACCCATTCACACACTCACACACTCACTCACACTTCCACACACACACTCACACACACTCACCCACACTCAATCACCCATTGACACACTCACACACTCACTCACACCCACTCACACTCACTCACACTCTCACCCATTCACTCAATCACCCATTCACACACTCACACACTCACACACTTCCACTCAAACACTCACTCACACTCTCACCCATTCACTCAATACCCTTCACACACTCACCCACTCACTCACAGCCACCACCCACTCACTCACACTGCACCCATTCACTCAATCACCATCACCACTCCCCACTCACTCACACTGCCCTCACACACTCACTCACACCTCACCACTCACTCAATCACCCTCACACACTTACCCACTCACTCACACTTCCACTCAAACATCACTCACACTCACCCACTCAATCACCCGTTCACACACTCCACACTCACACACTCACCACTACCCACTCACTCACCTTACTCACACACTCACTCACACTCTCACCCACACTCAAACACCCACACACACTCACCCACTCCTCACACTTCCACTCAAACACTCACTCACACTCTCACTCACACTCAATCACCCGTTCACACACTCACCCACTCACTCACACTGCCACTCACACACTCACACTCACCCACTCAATCACCCATTGACACACTCATCCACTCACTCACACTCTCACCCACACTCAAACACCCATTGACACACTCACCCACTCACTCACACTTCCACACACACACTCACTCACACTCTCACCCACTCCTACACCCGTTCACACACTCACACACTCGCTCACACTGCCACTCACACGCCCACTCACACTCTCACCCACACTCAATCACCCATTCACACACTCACACACTCCTCACACTTCCACTCACACACTCACTCACACTCACCCACTCAATCACCCGTTCACACACTCACCCACTCAGTCCAACACACTCACACTCACCCACAATCCCACACACACTCACCCACTCAGTCACACACTCACTCACACACACTCACCCACAATTACATTCACACACTCACCCACTCTCTCACACTCCCACCACCACCCACCCACCCATTCAATTACCCATCACACACTCACCCACTCTCTCACCTCTCACTACACACCCACCCACCCATCAATTACCCATTCACACACTCACCCACTCAGTCACACAACTCACTCACACTCACCCATTCAATTACCCATTCACACACTCACACTCTCTCACACTCCCACTCACACACCCACCCACCCATTCAATTACCCATCACACACTACCCACTCACTCCACTTCCACTCACCCATTCACACCTCACCCCTCAGTCACCAACACTCCTCACACTCACCCATTCAATTACCCTTCAACACTCACCCACTCTCTCACCTCTCACCACCACCCACCCACCCATTCAATTACCCACACACACTCACCCACTCACTCACACACTCACTCACACTTACACTCACCCACAATTACCCATTCACACACTCACCCACTCTCTCACACTCCCACTCACACACCCACCCACCCATTCAATTACCCATTCACACACTCACCCACTCTCTCACATTTACTCACCCATTCACACACTCACCCACTCAGTCACACACACACTCACACACTCACCCACAATTACCCACACACACTCACCCACTCTCTCACACTCTCACACACACCCACCCACCCATTCAATTACCCACACACACTCACCCACTCCCACACACTCACACACCCACCCACCCATTCAATTACCCATTCACACACTCACCCACTCAGTCACACACACTCACACACACACCCACAAACCCACACACACTCACCCACTCTCTCACACTCCCACTCACACACCCACCCACCCATTCATACCCATTCACACACTCACCCACTCTCTCACATTTCCCACCCATTCACACACTCACCCACTCAGTCACACACACACTCACTCACACTCACCCATAAACCCACACACTCACCACTCTCTCACACTCTCACTCACACACCCACACCCACAATNACCCACACACACTCACCCACTCTCTCACACTCCCACTCACACACACCCACCCACAATTACCCACACACACTCACCCACAGTCACACACTCACTCACACTTACACTCACCCATTCAAACCCACACACACTCACCCACTCTCTCACACTCCCACTCACACACCCACCCACCCATTCAATTACCCATTCACACACTCACCCACTCTCCACATACTCACCCATTCACACACTCACCCACTCAGTCACACACACACTCACACACTCACCCACAATTACCCACACACTCACCCACTCTCTCACACTCCCACTCACACACCCACCCACCCACGCACAGAAAGAGTCTTATTTGTCGATTGACCCAAGTTGGAATTGGTGTACTTATGCAATTTTAACTATAAACTTCATACTTTTCAAACATTCATTTTGAGTTTGCATTCTCGCGCCGTGCGAAGCCAACTACCCATTGCTAACCGCACGCGATCGATGCAGTTCGTGTTGTTGCGGAACTTTCACCGGTGGCGACTCGGCGAGACAGAGCTGGTCGTGGCCTGTCGGATTTCTGGAAAAAAACAGAGCTTCTGATTCTCATTCCGANTGAGCCGGTTGTTTTTGTTTCGATTTAAAGCTTCTTTCGTGACTGCGGGATTCATCTTCTTGGTTCTTTCGGTAAAGCCGTAGAAGGGAAGTAATAAAATAATAAAAATAAAACATAAAAAATAATTCTCACGATCGCCACAACGCGCAGCCGCGGTGAAGAAGGTCTGTCGATCCTCAAATGACACGTCAGGCGGAGTGTCATTGCTGTGGGAGGGGAAGGGTGGGGTTGTCGTTGCTTTGCCGTTACCGGGAGCTCAACGGTGGGGGCGGGGGGGGGGGTTCGTGAAACTACCGACAACGCCCATAGAATCCTCCAGGGTAAATAATGATTCGTTCTGTTTGGGGACTCGCGGAGCACACCGTCCGCCCGTTCAGCCGCGCCGTGATGGGGAGATGTTAACTACCTCGCCTGGTATACAGGAGGTAGCGAGTTCAATTCCGACTCTGACGCCTGCTGCTGTATATTTGGAGTTTGCGTGTCTCTCTCTCTCTCTCTCTGATCATCACCACGGTGGCTAGAGATGTTGACTACCTCGCCTGGTATACAGGAGGTCGTGGGTTCGATCACGACCCTGACGCTGCTGCTGTATATTTGGAGTTTGCGTGTCTCTCTCTCATCATCACCACGGTGGCTAGGAGATGTTAACTACCTCGCCTGGTATGCAGGATGTCGTGGGTTCGATCCCGAACCTGACGCTTGCTGTATATTTGGAGTTTGCGTGTCTCTCTCTCATCATCATCACGGTGGCTAGGAGATGTTAACTACCTCGCCTGGTATACAGTATGTCGTGGGTTCGATCGCGACCCTGACGCCTGCTGCTGGATGTTTGGAGTTTGCGTGTCTCTCTCTCATCACACCACGGTGGCTAATGTTAACTACCTGCCTGGTGTCAGGGTCGTGGGTTCATCCCGACCCTGACGCCTGCTGCTGTGTATTTAGTTTCGTGTCTCTTCTCATCACCACGGTTGCTAGGAGATGTTAACTACCTCGCCTGGTAAGGAGGTCTGGGTTGCCGACCCTGAGCTCTTTATTTGGAGTTTGCGTGTCTCTCTCTCTCATCACCACGGTGGCTGAGATGTTAACTACCTCGCCGTAGCAGGATGTCGTGGGTTTGATCCCGACCCTGACGCTGCTGCTGTATATTTGGAGTTTGCGTGTCTCTCTCCCTCCACGTAGAGAGTTAACTACCTCCTGGTATACAGGAGGTCGTGGGTTCGATCCCAACCCTGATACCTGATGATGTATGTGGAGTTTGCGTGTCTCTCTCTCTNTCCCCGTGGAGATGTTAACTACCTCGTCTGGTATACAGGAGGTCGTGGGTTTGATCCTACCCTGACGCCTGCTGCTGTATATTTGGAGTTTGCGTGTCTCTCTCTCCCCGTAGAGATGTTAACTACCTCGCCTGGTATACAGGAGGTCGTGAGTTCGATCCCTACCCATACGCCTGCTGCTGGATGTTTGGAGTTTGCGTGTCTCTCTCTCTCTCCACGTAGNAGATGTTAACTACCTCGCCTGGTATACAGTATGTCGTGGGTTCGATCGCGACCCTGACGCCTGCTGCTGGATGTTTGGAGTTTGCGTGTCTCTCTCTCATCATCACCCGTAGAGATGTTAACTACCTCGCCTGGTGTACAGGAGGTCGTGGGTTGATCCCGACCCTGACGCCTGCTGTGTATTTGGAGTTTGCGTGTCTCTCTCTCTCTCNCCCGTAGAGATGTTAACTACCTCGCCTGGTATACAGGAGGTCGTGGGTTCGATCCCGCCCTGACGCCTGCTGCTGTATATTTGAGTTTGCGTGTGTCTCTCNTCCACGTAGAGATGTTAACTACCTCGCCTGGTATACAGTATGTCGTGGTTCGATCCGACCTGACGCCTGCTGTATGTTTGGAGTTTGCGTGTCTCTCTCTCTCCCCGTAGAGATGTTACTACCTCGCCTGGTATACAGGAGGTCGTGGGTTCGATCCCGACCCTGACGCCTGCTGTATATTTGGAGTTTGCGTGTGTCTCTCTCTCTCCACGTAGAGATGTTAACTACCTCGCCTGGTATACAGTATGTCGTGGGTTCGATCGCGACCCTGACGCCTGCTGTATGTTTGGAGTTTGCGTGTCTCTCTCCCCGTAGAGATGTTAACTACCTCGCCTGGTATACAGGAGGTCGTGGGTTCGATCCCGACCCTGACGCCTGCTGTATATTTGGAGTTTGTGTGTCTCTCTCTCTCTACANGTAGAGATGTTAACTACCTCGCCTGGTGTACAGGAGGTCGTGGGTTTGAGCCCCACCCTGACGCCTGCTGCTGTATATTTGGAGTTTGCGTGTCTCTCTCTCCCNCGTAGAGATGTTAACTACCTCGCCTGGTATACAGTATGTCGTGGGTTCGATCGCGACCTTGACGCCTGCTGCTGAGTTTGGAGTTTGCGTGTCTCTCTCTCTATCAGCCCGTAGAGATGTTAACTACCTCGCCTGGTATGCAGGATGTCGTGGGTTCGATCCCGAACCTGACGCCTGCTGCTGTATATTTGGAGTTTGCGTGTCTCTCTCTCTCCCATCATTACGTAGAGATGTTAACTACCTCGCCTGGTATGCAGGATGTCGTGGGTTCGATCCGACCCTGACGCCTGCTGCTGTATATTTGGAGTTTGCGTGTCTCTCTCTCTCTCCACGGTAGAGATGTTAACTACCTGACCCTGACGCCTGCTGTTGTATATTTGGAGTTTGTGTGTCTCTCTCNTCTCTCACGGTGTAGAGATGTTAACTACCTCGCCTGGTGTACAGGAGGTCGTGGGTTTTGAGCCCCACCCTGACGCCTGCTGCTGTATATTTGGAGTCTGCGTGTCTTCTCTCCCCGTGGTCGCGTGGATTTTTCTCGGGTCCTCTGTTTTCCCTCCACATTTAGAATCTCGCGTTGAATTTGGCCGCTGTGCACTTCTAACTGATGATATGAGGTCACTTCGCTGAGCTCAAGAGCGGGGGCCTTACCCTGGTAACAACAACAAATCTTGAATCGTTTTTTTTTTCTTCTTCTTGGTTCTTTCGGTAAAGTCACGTAGAATGGAAATAAAAAAAATAAAAAATAAAACCATAATAAAATAAAAATTTTTTATGTTTAATGATAGTTTATTATTTTATTATTTCCATGAAATAAAATAATAAAATATTTATTTTCGTATGCTTTGTTTCGTTTTAATATTTTATTATTTTATTATTTCCATTCTACGTGACGACTTTACCGAAAGAACCAAGAAGATGAATCCCTGCAGTCACGAAAGAAGCTTTAAATCGTTCTTTTTTTGTTTTAAAAAACACACAAAAAAACCCTCCGGCCCGGGGTTCGACAAAAAACGACGCGGTGTTTCTCAAACCCGACCTGCTGCCCTTGGACGAAAGCGGACATCGCTGCTGCTGCTGCTCCTGCTGCTGCTGCCGCTGATGCTGCTGCTGCTGCTCCTGCTGCTGCTGCTGTTGCTGCTGCTGCTGCTGCCGCTGATGCTGCTCCTGCTGCTGCTGCTGCTGATGCTGCTGCCGCTGATGCTGCTCCTGCTGCTGCTGCCGCTGCCGCTGCTGCTGCTGATGCTGTTGCTGCTGCTGCCGCTGCTGCTGCTGCTCCTGCTGCTGCTGCTGCTGCTGCTGCTCCTGCTGCTGTTGCTGCTCCTGCTGCCGCTGATGCTGCTGCCGCTGCTGCTGCTGCTTCTCCTGCTGCTGCTCCTGCTGCTGCTGCTGCTGTTGCCGCCGCGCGACCTCTCCGTCCTCGTCTCCGTTGAGCGACACAACTCCGGGGGGCATCCGCCTCGCGACCCCCGGGGGTCGGTCGGCCGATCGACCTCCGGCCGTTCGACCTCCGACCCGACCGGCGTCGCCCCTCATCGACGGCCCCCCCTTACGGAGAGGTCCCCGTCGTCGCTGGCGGGGAGACGCGACGGGCTCGCGCCGATTGATGGGCGCCGTCGGGAGCGCGCGGCGAGGGCTCGATTGATGCGCCACTTTCGTTGACGGATCGGAGCGGAGGGGAGGAGGAGGTGGAGGGAGCAAACGCTCCGTTGGCGGATGTTTCCCGGTCGTCCGTCATCATCTATTTGAATTAGGGGGACGTGGGGGGGGGTGGGTGGGGTGGGAGAAAACGGGACAGATGACGCGCAGAACGAGCGCTGACAAAGCGTCGCGTTTGCGTGGCGCGAAGGGACTTTATTGTTAAGGTGAAAAGTTTAAAGGTCGAATTTATTGGTATTTTTTTTTTGCTGTTACTTTTACGCCACGCGAAAAAATGTGGTGGGTTAGATCGCGTACATATGTAAATGTTGTGTCGTTAAACCCGCCACCACCCGACGCGCCCAGACCGTGGCCAATTTGTTACTAGTACAGCACTAGTGTGTAGTGTATAGTGTAGTGTGTAGTGTGTATAGTGTAGTGTAGTGTGTAGTGTATAGTGTATGTTAGTGTAGTGTATAGTGTAGTGTATAGTAGTGTAGTGTGTAGTGTATAGTAGTATATAGTGTAGTATACTAGTACAGCACTAGTGTATAGTGTAGTGTATAGTAGTGTATAGTATAGTGTAGTGTATAGTGTAGTGTATAGTGTAGTGTGTAGNGTAGTGTATAGTGTAGTGTATAGTGTATAGTAGTGTATAGTGTAGTATACTAGTACAGCACTAGTGTATAGTGTAGTGTATAGTATAGTGTATAGTATAGTGTAGTGTATAGTGTTGTGTATAGTGTAGTGTACTAGTACAGCACACCGGTTGTGCGTTGGAGATCAAAGCCAGTACGAGTAACGAATTGTCACGTTCTGTTCACGTGACTTCAAACCTTACCAAGCTGCCAATGTCGGACGGTGGCAGGTTTAACGAAACATTAATATCTCTACGCGATCTAACCCAACGAACCAAAAAAATTAACCCGTAAAAACAAAGTTTTTCACTATAAATCCTTTATATGCGTGGCATCGGGGCGGCTAGAGTCCTCTCGTCCTCTGGCTTGAGATGGCTGCCACCTATGGGTCAGATGATTGTCTGCCAGTATTAAGCAATTGGTAATTAAATATTTAATTTGTTTTCCATAAACAGTGTAAAATTTTGGAAAAAAATTTCACGAACATTAATTGTCTCGCACAACGAGTCTGTGTGCAAAATGTCAGCTCGATTGGATCACGGGAAGTGGGTTAAAAAACGACCGAAAGATTTGCACGGTCCTAAGCAAGCAAGCAAGTGAACTTAATATAAAGGATTTAAAAATTATGGTATTTTTCGCGAAGTGCTCCTACGTGTTGAAACTCCGCGATGCTCGCGATTGTTTCAAATAAGATTATTGTGCCGGAGCTGTTGGGGGCAGCGTGCGGAGGGATTTGTATTCCGAACAGGCAGCATCAGCAGCAGCATCAGCAGTAAATCAATCCTAATCAGCATCGTCATTGACGATATGATCAGCAGCAGCAGCATCAGCATCAGCAGCAGCAGCTCAGCAGCAGCAGCAGCATCATCAGCAGCATCAGCAACAACAGCAGCAACACAGCATCAGCACAGCATCCACAGCATCAGCAGCATCAAGCAGCAGCAGCATCCACAACAGCAGCAACATCAGCAGCAGCATCAGCAGCAGCATCAGCAGCAGCAGCAGCAACAGCAACAGCAGCAGCAGCAGCAGCAGCATCAGCAGCAGCAGCATCAGCAGCAGCAGCAGCATCAGCAGCAGCAGCAGCAACAGCAGCAGCAGCATCAGCAGCAGCAGCATCAGCAGCAGCAGCAGCNGCAACNGCAGCAGCATCAGCAGCAGCATCAGCAGCAGCAGCAGCAGCAGCAGCAACAGCAGCAGCAGCAGATCGCATCAGCAGCAGCATCAGCATCAGCAGCATCAGCAGCAACAGCAGCATCAGCAGCAGCATCAGCAGCAGCAGCATCAGCAGCAGCATCAGCAGCAGCAGNAGCAGCAGCNTCAGCAGCAGAGCAGCAGCAGCAGCATCAGCAGCAGCAGCATCAGCAGCAGCAGCAGCAGCAGCAGCAACAGCAGCAGCAGCAGCACATCGCGCAGCATCAGCAGCAGCAGCAGATCAGCAGCAGAGCAGCAGCNGCAGCATCAGCAGGAGCAGCATCAGCAGCAGCAGCAGCATCAGCAGCAGCAGCATCATCAGCAGCAGCATCAGCAGCAGCATCAGCAGCAGCAGCAGCAACAGCACCAGCATCAGCAGCAGCAGCAGCATCAGCAGCAGCAGCAACAGCAGCAGCAGCATCAGCAGCAGCAGCACATCAGCAGCAGCATCAGCAGCAGCAGCAACAGCAGCAGCAGCAGCAGCATCAGCAGCAGCAGCATCAGCAGCAGCAGCAACAGCAGCAACAGCAGCAGCAGCATCAGCAGCAGCAACAGCAGCAGCAGCATCGCAGCAGCATCAGCATCATCATCAGCAGCAGCATGATTAACACGATCATCATCATTATAATCACTCCGAGATTAAAATTATAACCAACACTATCATCATCATCATCATCAGCAGCAGCAACAACAACACGACCATCATCATCATCAGCAGCAGCAACATGATTAACACGATCATCATTGTAATCAATAAGAGGGTATAATTATAACCAGCACTATCATCATCATCATCATCAGCACCAACACGATCACATCATCATCAGCATCAGCAGCAACATATACACGCATCATTATCATCAGTAGAATTATAACCACACATCATCATCATCAGCAGCAACACATATACACACATCAGCACCAACACGATCATCATCATCAGCAGCACCAACACGATCATCATCAGCAGCAGCAGCAACACGACCATTATCATCAGCAGCAACAACACTATCATCATCATCAGCAGCAACAACACGATCATCATCATCATCAGCAGCAGCAGCACAACACGATCATCATCAGCAGCAACATGATTAACACGCTCACATGTATCATCCGAATTAGAAGTATAACCAACACGATCATCATCATCAGCAGCAACACGATCATTATCATCATCATCATCAGCACCAACACGATCATCATCATCATCAGCAGCAGCAGCAACACAACACGCATCATCATCATCAGCAGCAACAACACGATCATCATCATCAGCAGCAGCAACATGATTAACACGATCATCATTGTAATCACTCCGAGAGTAGAATTATAACCAACACTATCATCATCATCAGCACCAACACGATCATCATCATCATCATCAGCACCAACACGATCATCATCAGCACCAACACGATCATCATCATCATCAGCACCAACACAACATCACATCATCAGCAGTAGCAAATGATTAACACGATAATCACATCATCATCATCAGTCATCTTCATCACATATGTAAGCACTATGTTGATGTAATTTTGAGACGGAGGTGCAGGGAAGGACAACAAACGAAACACCAATCACCTATCTTCACCACCAATCATCACCACTCAACAACCACCATGACCATGACCACCACCACCACCACCGCCATCACCACCGCCGCCACCGCCGCCACCACCGCCACAACCGCCAACGCCGCCCCGCCACCACCGCCACAACCGCCAACCGCCGCCGCCACCGCCAAACTCACCACCGCACCGCACCACCACCGCCATCACCGCCGCCACCACCGCCACACACCGCCATNACCACCGCCGCCACCACCGCCACCACCGACAACCGCCACCACCACCGCCACCACCACCGCCACCACCACCGCCACCACCACCACCGCCACTGCCACCACCACCGCCACCACCGCCATCACCACCACCACCACCGCCACCACCACCATCACCGCCACCACCACCACCGCCGCCACCACCGCCATCACCACCACCACCACCACCGCCACCACCACCGCCATCACCACCGCCACCACCACCACCGCCACCACCACCGCCGCCACCACCGCCATCACTACCGCAATCACCACCACGACCGCCACCACCACCACCACCACCACCGCCACCACCACCACCACCACCACGACCAACACCGCTATCACCACCGCCATCACCACCGCCACCACCACCGCCACCAACGCCATCACCACCGCCACCACCACCACGACCACCACCACCCCCCACACCACCACCACCCCCACCACCGCCACCACGACCACCACCACCACCACCACCACCCCCCCCACCACCACCACCACCACCGCATCACCACCCCACCCCCCACCACCACCACCACCACCCCCCCCACCCCCCCCACCACAACCACCACCACCGCCATCACCACCACCATCACCACCGCCACGACCACCACCACCACCACCCCCCCCCACCACCACCCCACCACCGCCCCCACCACCACCACGCCCCCACCACCACCACCACCGCCCCCCCCCACCACCACCACCACCGCCCCCACCACCACCCCCACCCCCCACACCACCACCCCCCCCCCCACCACCACCCCGTCTCTACCTGAGTTCGCGTCTCCGCCGGTCCCTCTGGAGCCGCCCGACCCTCGTGCCGCGCCAGCGTCCCGGCAGCGGCCGCCCGCAGCAGCGCCTCCATCTTGCGGCGCGTCTCGTCCCGCCGGCGGGCCAGCTCGCGGCCTTCCCTCTCGCGGCGGGCCCACTGGCACCAGGCGGACAGGCGGGAACGCAGCGAGCGGAGACGGTGGCTTTCTTCGGCCGCAAGGGTTTTCCTGGGGAGGCGGGGGGGAGGGTTACCGTTGCCGCCTGGCACCGTCACGGGCGAAACTACGTGGCGGGATTTCACGGAGGAAAAACGACGCGGTAGGATTACGCGGGGAAATTGTCACGGGGAAATGTGACGGGGAAATGTGACGGGGAAATGTGTCGCGGGGAAATGTGACGGGGAAATGTGTCGCGGGGAAATGTCGTGGGGAAATGTGACGGGGAAATGTGACGGGGAAATGTCGCGGGGAAATGTGACGGGGAAATGTGACGGGGAAATGTCGCGGGGAAATGTGACGGGGAAATGTGACGGGGAAATGTGACGGGGAAATGTCGCGGGGAAATGTGACGGGGAAATGTCGCGGGAAATGTCGCGGGAAATGTCGCGGGGAAATGTCGCGGGGAAATGTGACGGGGAAATGTCGCGGGGAAATGTCGCGGGGAAATGTCACGGGGAAATGTCACGGGGAAAACGACGCGGTAGGATTACGCGGAGAAATGTCACGGGGAAATGTCACGGGAAATGTGACGGGGGAAAACGACGCGGTAGGATTACGCGGGGAAATGTGACGGGGAAATGTGACGGGGAAATGTCACGGGGAAATGTCACGGGGAAATGTCACGGGGAAATGACGCGGGAAATGACGTGGTAGGATTACACGGGGAAATGTCACGGGAAATGTCACGGGGAAATGACGCGGGGAAATGACGCGGGGAAATGACGCGGGAAATGTGACGCGGTAGGATTACGCGGGGAAATGTCACGGGAAAATGTCACGGGAAATGTCACGGGGGAAAACGACGTGGTAGGATTACGCGGAAAAATGTCACGGGAAATGTGAAGGGGGAAACGACGCGGAAAATTAGGCGGAAAAAATTGTGGGAGAGATTAAGCAGAAATGCACGCAGAAATATTACGGGGGAAACATTTTTGCGGGGAAAATTACGCGGTTGTCGACCAGGAAAGATTACGGGAAAAATCACGGAGAAAATTGCGCGGAAAGTTACGGGAGAGATTTTGCAGAAGTGCACGCAGAAAAATTCGGGGAAAACTACGACCCCTGTCGATGGTAAATTCTACATGATATTGCCATACTTGGCATCACATCATGATGAATTCTACATGATAATTCCCGACTTAGTACCACGTGATGATGAATTCGACATGATATTTCCCTACTTAGTATCACATGATGATGTTGGTGAATGCTACATATTCCCATACTACATCATGATGAATTCTCCACGATATTTCCCTACTTAGCACCACATGATGATGATGATGAATTCGACATGATATTGACTTCCTTGGTACCACGTGATGATGGTAATGATAATGAATTCTCCATATTGACCTTCTTGGTATCCCATGATGATGTTGGTGAATGCTAGATGATATTGACCTTCTTGGCATCCCATGATGATGTTGGTGAATGCTAGATGATATTGACCTTCTTGGCATCCCATGATGATGTTGGTGAATGCTAGATGATATTGACCTTTTTGGCATCCCATGATGATGTTGGTGAATGCTAGATGATATTGACCTTTTTGGCATCCCATGATGATGTTGGTGAATGCTACATATACCCATACTACATCATGATGAATTCGATATGATATTGACTTCCTTGGTACCACGTGTTGAACGTGGAAGCGACCATCTCCCCGCTCACCTGTGCTGCTCCCGGAGGTCGCTGCGAGCGCACAGCGTCTCCCTACGCACCCTCCGCGCCATCGTGCGAGACCTCCACGCCCCGAACGCCCGCAGGCGGCGGCGCCAGTCGGCCAGCGCCAGCGCCTTGCCCAGCGCCAGACGGCGCTCCAGCGCCAGACGGTACCAGCCCGAGAAGCAGCGAGACAGGCACTTGGGAGGGAGGAGGGGGTGGGTTGGTTGGTGAGTAGGTGGGTGAGTGGGTGGGTGGTTGGGTGGGTGGGTTGGTGGTTGGGTGGTTTGGTGGGTGAGTGGGTGGGTGGTTGGGTGGGTGGGTGGGTCGGTTGGTGAGTGGGTGGGTGGTTGGGTGGGTGGGTTGGTGGTTGGGTGGGTCGGTGGTTCAGTGGGTGGGTGGCTTGGTGGATGAGTGGGTGGGTTGTTGGGTGGGTTGGTGGTTGGGTGGGTGGGTCAGTGGTTCAGTGGATGAGTGGTTTGGTGGGTGAGTGGGTGGGTGGATAGTTGGGTGGGTGGGTGGTTGGGTGGGTGGGTTTGTGGTTGGGTGGGTGGGTCAGTGGTTCAGTGGATGAGTGGTTTGGTGGGTGAGTGGGTGGGTGGATAGTTGGGTGGGTGGGTGGTTGGGTGGGTGGGTTGGTGGTTCAGTGGATGGGTGGTTTGGTGGGTGAGTGGGTGGGTGTTTGGGTTGGTCGGTGGTTGGCCAGGTGGCTGGGCGGACTGACGCGTGCTTTGGTGGGTGCGTAGGTGGCTCACAGACACACGGGATCCAGTGGTAGTTTCCCACCGCCTATCTGCCACGCCGAGCCACCGGCCTCACGAGGCATCTGAACTCACGCTCGGGGTCAAGCCGTGAGCACGCGGTGTCACCCCGCGTCACCTGCGCCCGTCCCACCCTGTGCATTGCAAGCGCACGGCAACCACGGTGGAAGGAAAACAAATATCCAGTGGCCCGGATTGTTCCAGGGGAAGATTTTCCGATTTAGTTCCGGCACGGACCCCCTCCAGCCCCTGCCTCACCGCCCCCCCGGCCCCCCCCGGCCCCCACCCCCCCCCCACCCCCCCGTGTACCTTAAGCCTCTCGGCGTGGAGCCGGGCCTGCAGCTCCCTCTGCCCACGCAGCCGCTCCCGGTCGCGGGCCGCTCGCTCCAGGACCCCCCGCGACCGATCCTCCGTCGTGTCGCGCGCGCCGGATGCTCGCCTCCGCTCCCGCCGCTCCCTTCCGTCGGCGTCGCCGGTGCCGCAGCCGGTGCCGCCGCTGCTGTGCCGAGATTCGCAAAACGCCGTGGTTTGTCGGGCGGATGAGTTCGGCCGGACGTTGACCGGGGCGTAAACGGTGAATTCGCCGGGCGGATATTGCCGGCGCTGGCTCAGATATTGCCGGTCGAGAACGGAAATCGACACGGGGCTCACCGGAGTGGCGGCAACAACGCGCTGCGCCGCCGCCACTCACCGCACACGTGGGTGCACACACCGCAGAATCGACGGCCCGCCACCCAAATCAGCACTAAGCGGCGGTGACGTCACCACATCGCTCGCGCCACGCTCGGTGCACTTTGAGGCCTTCGAATGGAGTGTGGAAGGCTCGCTGCTGGCGGGAGGTCACGTGACAGACTCAGGTGGTGCCATGGGTTGACTGACTGAGATGACTGGCAGATGCACCATCTGTGCTCCCCACTGTGCCAGGCTAGGTGCAGGAGGTCACGGGACAGACCCAGGTGCCATGGGTTGACTGACTGAGTTGACCGGCAGATGCACCACCTGTGTCTCCTACTGTGCCAGGCTAGGTGCAGGAGGTTACGGGACAGACCCAGGTGCCATGGGTTGACTGACTGAGATGACTGGCAGATGCACCACCTGTGCTCCCCACTGTGCCAGGCTAGGTGCAGGAGGTCACGGGACAGACCCAGGTGCTATGGGTTGACTGACTGAGTTGACGGCAGATGCACCACCTGTCTTCTACTGTGCCAGGCTAGGTGCAGGAGGTTACGGGACAGACCCAGGTGCCATGGGTTGACTGACTGAGATGACTGGCAGATGCACCATCTGTGCTCCCCACTGTGCCAGGCTAGGTGCAGGAGGTCACGGGACAGACCCAGGTGCCATGGGTTGACTGACTGAGATGGCTGGCAGATGCACCACCAGTGCCTCTTACTGTGCCAGGCTAGGTGCAGGAGGTTACGGGCAGACCCAGGTGGTGCCACGTGTTGACTGACTGAGTTGACTGGCAGACACACAGACACACACAGACACACACAGACATACACACACACACAGACACACACACACACAGACACACACACACACACAGAGACACACACACAGACACACACACACACACACACACAGACACACACACATGACACACACACAGACACACAGACACACACAGACACACACACACAGACACACAGACACAGACACACACACACAGAGACACACACACATCCACACGCGTGTGCGTGGCTCGTAGTGGAAGTGTGCAATCGGCTGTGAGCACGCGCTGAGCGCAGGGATTGACCGCTGGGCGCGAGGGCGCGTCGGGGGAATGTTGAGCCGGCGGTCGGTAAACAAGAGGGTGCAACCGTGCACCTCCGCTAATGGAAAAACCCAATTTATAAGCGAAACGGGAACATTAAGTCGTAACGGCCGCGCCGTCGGGCACGAAACGCCGCCCCCCCCCCCCCNGGCCTAACCGCTGAGCACGACGGATAGCGGGCGTGCGCTCGCTAGAGAGCAAAAAAAAAATTGAAATAAAACCAAAGCGTAACTCTTTCGGCAGGGATCGCACTCGCGGATTTAGCGGTTCTCACCACCACCAACCCCCCCCCCACCTCCACCACCCCCCCACCACCTTCACCGCCGTGATATTAAACCGCCGGGGAATTAAACCGCGCCGGGCGGGAGGGAGGGGCTGGTGGGGAGGGGAGGGTGGGGAGGGCTGGGTGGGGAGGGGCTGGGTGGGGAGGGAGGGTGGGAGGGGCTGGGTGGGGAGGGTGGGGTGGGCTGGGTGGGGAGGGAGGGTGGGCTGGGTGGGGAGGGCTGGGTGGGGAGAGGAGGGTGGGGAGGGGCTGGGTGGGGAGGGGCTGGGTGGGGAGGGAGGGTGGGGTGGGGCTGGGTGGGGAGGGAGGGTGGGGAGGGCTGGGTGGAGAGGGAGGGTGGGGAGGGGCTGGGTGGGGAGGGGAGGGTGGGGAGGGGCTGGGTGGGGAGGGAGGGGCTGGGTGGGGAGGGGAGGTGGGAAGAGCTGGGTGGGAGGGTGGGGAGGGGCTGGGTGGGGAGGGGCTGGGTGGAGAGGGTGGGCTGGGTGGGGAGGGAGGGTGGGGAGGGGCTGGGTGGGGAGGGGCTGGGTCGGGAGGGTGGGGCTGGGTGGGGAGGGTGGGGAAGAGCTGGGTGGGGAGGGGCTGGGTGGGGAGGGTGGGGAGGGCTGGGTGGGGAGGGTGGGGCTGGGTGGGGAGGGGAGGGTGGGGAGGGGCTGGGTGGGGAGGGGAGGGTGGGGAGGGTCTGGGTGGGGAGGGTGGGCTGGGTGCATGGGTGGGTGCGGTGGCTGCATCGGTGACCCGGGTGCATTGCACGGCTCATCTTCAGTAGTGGAAAAAAGTTAAAAAGGCCCCCGAACACACCACGTAAAAAAACAAACAAAAACGACAAACGCGACGCGCTTGAACCGACACGCGCGTTGCCTCGCCAATCTCTCACCGGTGCGACCTCGGCTCCTGCTCGACCCTCCGCTCCTCCTGCTGCTGCCCCTGCTGCTGCCGCCGCTCCTGTTGCCGCTCCTCCTGCTGCCGCTGCCGGAGTGCGGAGCGTAGCCGCGCCGCTTCCCTGCGAATCTCGGCCTCCTCGCGCTCCGCCCCGAGCGTCCGCTCGCGTTCCTCGCGCGCCAGGACCCTCCGTGCCTCGGCGTCCGCTGCGGCGCGGTCAGAGGCCTCGGCCCGTCGTCGGCGGCTCTCGGCCGCCCGTCGATCAGCGGCCTCCCGCACCTGTAGGGGCCCGTCCGCAGAGTAGAGGTCGGGAAAGCTGCGGTCAAAAGGCTGGGTTTGAATCATGGCGTTCAGCTGCCCGGTTATTGAAACTGTGAATGTGATTCATGGTGAAGGGTTTTTGGGTTGGATGGCTTTAATTTCTAGATTTGAAGTTTTCGCGGCTGCAAGGATCGATACTCTTTGGTTTTTTTCGGTGAAGTCACGTAAGGTGGGAAAATAAAAATGAAAACAGCTAAATTGAATCACGAAAATAAAATAAAAAAATGAAAACAATTAAATTAATCACGAAAATAAAATAAAAAAATGAAAACAATTAAATTAAATCACAAAAAAATGAAAACAACTACATTAAATCGCAAAAAAAAATAAAAAATGAAAACAACTACATTAAATCACAAAAATTTTATAAAATAAAAAATGAAAACAGCTAAATTAAATCACGGGGGTGGGGCTGGGTGAGGGTGGGAAGGGTGGGCTAGGTGGGGTGGGGCTGGGAGGGGTGGGACTGGGTGGGGAGGGAGAGACTGGTCACCCCGTGGTGCCCTTATAAAACTCAACGTTTCACCTACTCACGCCGGCTTGTACCCGCCCTCACAGTCGGGCATATGTGCGGAATACACCACGCCGCCGTTGACCCTAGCCATTGACCGAGCAACCCGACGTTCCTACCAGCTCCCTCCGCAGGAAGAATGTGTTACGCTTCCAGGCCGCAACTAAGCCTGCAGCTGTCAGAGCGGTTACAAGTATTTGTCATTTCTCTCCATTTCAATGGGTTCTCGAATCCGTCTCGGCCAGTAATGATGAGTTTTACATGACACTTCAACGTTATCGAAATCAATTGAATGTATATATATATTTTCCCCTACTCACCAACTGAGCTAAGCAGCTCTTTATCAGCATAGAACCACCATACGTGCGTCACGCCACGGGAGTGGTTCCCTAGCAGGACGTCGATCGCCGTCGGGATGAAATTTAGCACTGCGTCCGGCGGGTACCTCGACCACACTGAGACCCGTACCCTACCCGATACCCGGCTACCCGTACCCGGCCGGGTACGGGTAGCCGTTTGCGACCCTGGTGCGCCGGGTACGGGTAGGCCGTGAGTCACTGGTGAGTCACCGTTTGTCACTCATTTCCCAACGTCTTGTCTCTTCTCACGATTCAAGTTCATAGAATCAACCCACCCGCGCCTGCAACATGGCTTCATCCCAGAGGTCGCAATCAGGTACCCGATACCCGTACCCTACCCGTACCCGGCCGGGTACGGGTAGGGTACGGGTACGGTACGGGTACGGCCGGGTACGGGTACGGGTACCCGTTTGCGACCCTGGTGCGGCCGGGTACGGGTAGGCCGTGAGTCACTGGTGAGTCACCGTTTGTCACTCATTTCCCAACGTCTTGTCTCTTCTCACGATTCAAGTTCATAGAATCAACCCACCCGCGCCTGCAACATGGCTTCATCCCAGAGGTCGCAATCAGGTACCCGATACCCGTACCCGTTTGCGACCCTGGTGCGGCTGGGTACGGGTACTGGTAAGGAATCAAAACCCATTTGCGACCTCTGGACTCTGGTGAAAGGTTCCCTTGGGGCACGATGAACAAAAATCCCTGCCGAAATTACGATCCGTAGGACCGCCCCGGGCTGACGGCTCTTCATCCGCAACATTGTCCGTGAAACTTTAAAGACTATGAAAAAATAAGAAGAGCTTTTTACCCTTTCCGGCAACCCACGGAACCGTTATCGTGAATAATACCGATCGCAAAAGCACCGCGACTGCATGTTAAAGCCAAGTCTCCAGTGTCCGCTTGACGGCAGATGGGGCGTGCGTTTGGTACATTTCCCGACAGGAATTACCAGGAGTGTGGGGGGAATTGAATTAATGGGCTGCGCGAATTGAATGGAACTTGGCAGGGCTGACCACTGCGAAGCTCAACGAAACATTTCCAATTAATGGAGCCCTTTTAAAAAGGAAAGTTGAACGATTTAAAAAAAAANCCCGTTTTCATTTCGTACATTGCGTCATCCGCGCTAATGCCAACCCACAATGCTGTGCGGCAGTCGCTCGGTTAACTCATTCTTTTCTTATAGTAATAATAACATAATATTATATAGTAGTAGGTTTTTACCCTTTTAAACTGGTACAAAACTGACACCTTTATTCAAGGCATCATGTTTGCAATAACCACAACACAAGTAGTCATTATCAGAGTTGCATCTTTTTGTTTGCTTTTTTTGACTACTTGTGTTGTGGTTATTGCAAACATGATGCCTTGATTAAAGGTGTCAGTTTTGTACCAGTTTAAAGGGGTAAAAACCTACTACTATATTTTGCCACTGCTAAAAGAGATCTCATAGTGTAAATTATATATTTCGTATAAAAAAAAAAATGTATTTCCCTTCCACGTGACTTTACCGAAAGAACCAAGAAGATGAATCCCTGAGGTCACGAAAGCTTTACATCGAAATTTAAAGGAGCCCTTTTAAAAAACGAAAGTTGAACGATTTAAAAAAAAAAAAACACGCTTTCATTTAGTATATTGCGTCATCCGCGCTAATGCCATCCCACAAATGCTGTGCGGCAGTCGCTCGGTCAACTCATTCTTTTCGTATCAGCTCCACGAAATAACTGTTGATCGAATGTAGCAGGAACCGATTTCGTGGATAACAATTTTTTTCACGGACCAAGAGGGGGGGGGGTTGGGATGGAGCTTCATCATTGGGTCTTTCCAGAGGTCGCAAACGGGTTTTGTTTCCTTACCCGTACCCGGCCGCACCAGGGTCGCAAATGGGTACCTGTACCCGTACCCGGCCGGGTACGGGTAGCCGTTCCCTACCCGTACCCTACCCGAAATGAGTGACAAACAGTGACTCACCAGTTCCGGTCTACCCGTATCCGGCCGCACCAGGGTCGCAAACGGGTTTCGTTCCCTACCCTACCCGTACCCTACCCGAAATGAGTGACAAACAGTTGCTCACCAGTGACTCACGGTCTACCCGTACCCGTACCCTACCCGAAATGAGTGAGAAACGGTGACTCACCAGTGACTCACAGCCTACCCGTACCCGTACCCTACCCGAAATGAGTGACAAACAGTGACTCACCAGTACCACGGCCTACCCGTACCCTACCCTACCCGAAATGGTACAAACAGTGACTCACCAGTGACTCACGGTCTACCCGTACCCGTACCCTACCCCAATGAGTGACAAACGGTGACTCACCAGTGACTACAGCCTACCCGTACCCGTACCCTACCCAAATGAGTGACAAACAGTGACTCACCAGTGACTCACGGTCTACCCGTACCCTACCCGAAATGAGTGACAAACAGTTGCTACCGGTACTCACAGCCTACCCGTACCCTACCCTACCCGGTGACAACAGTGACTCAACTCACGGCTACCCGTACCCGTACCCTACCCAAAATGAGTGACAAACAGTTACTTACCAGTGACTCACGGTCTACCCGTACCCGTACCCTACCCGAAATGAGTGACAAACGGTGACTCACCAGTGACTCACAGCCTACCCGTACCCGTACCCTACCCGAAATGAGTGACAAACAGTGACTCACCGGTGACTCACGGCCTACCCGTACCCTACCCGAAATGAGTGACAAACGGTGACTCACCGGTGACTCACGGCCTACCCGTACCCGTACCCGAAATGAGTGACAAACGGTGACTCACCGGTGACTCACGGCCTACCCGTACCCTACCCAAAATGAGTGACAAACGGTGACTCACCAGTGACTCATGGCCTACCCGTACCCTACCCGTACAAAACCTACCGGTACCCTACCCGTACCCTACCCAAAATGAGTGACAAACGGTGACTCACCAGTGACTCACGGCCTACCCGTACCCTACCCTACCCGAAATGAGTGACAAACGGTGACTCACCAGTGACTCACGGCCTACCCGTACCCTACCCTACCCGAAATGAGTGACAAACGGTGACTCACCGGTGACTCACGGCCTACCCGTACCCTACCCGAAATGAGTGACAAACAGTGACTCACCGGTGACTCACGGCCTACCCGTACCCTACCCAAAATGAGTGACAAACGGTGACTCACCAGTGACTCATGGCCTACCCGTACCCTACCCAAAATGAGTGACAAACGGTGAATCACCGGTGACTCACGGCCTACCCGTACCCTACCCAAAATGAGTGACAAACGGTGACTCACCAGTGACTCACGGCCTACCCGTACCCTACCCAAAATGAGTGACAAACAGTGACTCACCAGTGACTCACGGCCTACCCGTACCCTACCCGAAATGAGTGACAAACAGTGACTCACCAGTGACTCACGGCCTACCCGTACCCGTACCCTACCCGAAATGAGTGACAAACAGTAACTCACCAGTGACTCACGGTCTACCCGTACCCGTACCCTACCCGAAATGAGTGACAAACAGTGACTCACCAGTGACTCACGGCCTACCCGTACCCGTACCCTACCCGAAATGAGTGACAAACGGTGACTCACCAGTGACTCACGGCCTACCCGTACCCGTACCCTACCCTAAATGAGTGACAAACAGTGACTCACCGGTGACTCACAGCCTACCCGTACCCGTACCCTACCCGAAATGAGTGACAAACAGTGACTCACCGGTGACTCACGGCCTACCCGTACCCGTACCCTACCCGAAATGAGTGACAAACGGTTACTCACCAGTGACTCACGGCCTACCCGTACCCTACCCGAAATGAGTGACAAACAGATGCTTACCAGTGACTCACGGTCTACCCGTACCCTACCCAAAATGAGTGACAAACAGTGACTCACCAGTGACTCACAGCCTACCCGTACCCGTACCCTACCCGAAATGAGTGACAAACAGTGACTCACCGGTGACTCACAGCCTACCCGTACCCGTACCCTACCCGAAATGAGTGACAAACGGTGACTCACCAGTGACTCACGGCCTACCCGTACCCGTACCCTACCCGAAATGAGTGACAAACACTCACCAGTGACTCACGGTCTACCCGTATCCGGCCGCACCAGAGGTCGCAAACGGGTTTCGTTCCCTACCCGTACCCTACCCGAAATGAGTGACAAACGGTGACTCACCAGTGACTCACAGCCTACCCGTACCCTACCCGAAATGAGTGACAAACAGTGACTCACCAGTGACTCACAGCCTACCCGTACCCATTCCCTACCCGAAATGAGTGACAAACAGTGACTCACCAGTGACTCACGGCCTACCCGTACCCGTACCCTACCCGAAATGAGTGACAAACAGTGACTCACCAGTGACTCACGGCCTACCCGTACCCGGCCGCACCAGGGTCGCAAACGGGTACCCGTACCCGGCCAGCGTCATCTGGTCCAACACCATGTGAGACTAGGCTCTAAGGAAAGCTGTCTCGGGTGTGGACCAATCAACTTCAAGGACAGTGCATACATTATCAGAGTTATGTTTTTTGTTTGCATTATGACTGCAGGTATTGTGGTCTATGTAAACATGACTCCTTGTAAAAAAAGGTGTCAGTTTTGTTGCCAGATAGAAGGGTAAAAAAACAATGATCAGTTGAGGGACTTGCGACGTTTTTCAATAAGTCGACCAAGCGTACCCACGATGTTGTGAAGTGACATTTACCAAGAGCAGGGCCCACGAGATGGAGCTCAAATTCTAGGCTAGTTCAGACGATCAGCACGTACCAATCTGATCTGTGTGCTGTGTTCCGGATTACGAGCAAAAAATCCAGATGGTTTGGACAATGACACCCTGATGATGGCCGCCGGATATGATCTCAGGCTCTGAAAAGCATCAATGTGCTTCCACGTAATGGCATATGAGGGCTTTTTCAATGAAACCGATGCACTATGTCGTGTGCTACGCAATAAAGTAATGGACTTTGGATTCTGCCGGGCACGAATCCGTGACACGATGGGAGTTGTGGAACGCCAGACACAAGAGTTAGACAGTTTCTGTCATCGATTCGAGCAGAAATGCGTCACACTTGGCCTGGCAAACAATGCCCCAAGTAAACCGCCGATCAGGGATGAGAGGAAAAGAATGTTTCATAACATTCTGGACAATTTCGATTTAAAGCTTTCGTGACTGAAGGGATTCATCTTCTTGGTTCTTTCGGTAAAGTCACGTAGAAGGGACGTAATAAAATAAAATAAAACGTAATATTGTTTTATTATTTTATTACTTCCCTTCTACGTGACTTTACCGAAAGAACCAAGAAGATGATTCTGGACAATATCGGGTGTTCAAGTGAAAGCAAGGTTTGATCATTTCGGAGAGCTAACTTTCTTCCTTGGTTTGGTCGATTGCAACGAAATTTGATGAAATGTCACAACATTTCGACGACACTAAACTGCAGAGCCTATCACAATACACAAGGTACATTGTGACTTTTTCTTCCTGGTTCTTTCGGTAAAGTCACGTAGAATGGAAATATCAAAATAATAAAAATAAAACATAATAACATAATTCTCACGACGTTTCGGCCACAACGCAAGCAGCCGTCCTCAGGTGAAGAACAGGTCTGTCGAGAAGACAGAGTCTGAATGACACACCCCAGGCTTGGAGCGACTATTTAAGCTGGGTTGGAGGGGGAAGAGCGCCTTGACAAAATAATTTGCATATCAAGAGGGAATTTAGCATATTTATGGGAAATGCAGATATGCGATTAGGTCTACTTGTGAAATGCGTAGGAGGTTTGCGAGGGGTTTAAAGTTATGTTTTGCCCGTGCATTATGCAGGATTAGCAGCATCAAAGTGAGGGTATAGGAGGAAGCATTACATTGATTATCGGATTGTATAGTTCACAAATGCAAATCGCCCGGACAGCTTTTTGGCCTAGAATGATCAGATGGCAGATGGTTCCCTAGGTGACAAAGTTACTCGCTATACCAGCTACAACAGCGTCCGTTGAAAGGTCGTGGTTTTCGCTTTGAAACGACTCAAAACATACAGTGTCGGAATCGGGCTGACCAAGAACGACTTTCATCCCTGGCGATCATCCCTTTGAGACGGAGAGACTTTTCAAACTAAAAGAAAACAAAGAGGACTTCTGTAACAAAGTCACTGACATCTTTGTCCAGAAGGATAGGGGAGTGGACTTGATTTACAAGTCAAGTAAGAACATGCAATACATATTTTGTGATAATAGGTGCAGATATTATCGGAGCGTGTTTTTTGTTTGCATTCTGACCACAAGCATTGTGGTTAAAGCAGACGTGATGCCTTGTAAAAGGTTTCAGTTTGGTGTTTTAACATCTTAACAAAGCTGTTTTGTTGCCAGACAAAAGGGGAAAACCTATTATCATATTTTGGTACTGGCAAAGGAGATCCCATATTTGATATATATTTTCATTGTTTCATTTAAAGCTTTCGTGACTGCAGGGATTCATCTTCTTGGTTCTTTCGGTAAAGTCACGTAGAAGGGAAGTAATGAAATAATAAAAATTAAAACATAATAAAATAATTCTCACGACGTTTCGGCACAGCAAGCAGCCATCCTCAGGTGAAGACGGTCTGTCTGGCAGACAGCGTCTGATGTCTCACCTGAGGACGTGCTTGCGTTGTGGCCGAAACGTCGTGAGATTATTTTATTATGTTTTATTTTTATTATTTTATTACTTCCTTCTACGTGACTTTACCGAAAGAACCAAGAAGATTTTCATTTGTGTTCAATGAGTATGAATAGTGGAACTGCATTCGCCTATAAAACCTGAATCGAATACGTGACTTGCCTGCACGCGTGTGTTGTCAAGAATGCTGATATGAAATATGAAACGTACGGTGGGCCTGACCAATAGTCTTTGTGCAACCTGCCAATTGAATGGTGAATTTAAGCCACCTCTATCGGTTCATATGTGTGTAAATCTGGCTCTGATACGAGCCAGTGCCTCCCCAGACATTGACCTCACCGCACGTCACTGATGAGGTAACCAAGTCCCATTCAACAGCAACTGCCAAGCAAAATGACAAACCCCCGATTGCGCCGAGCAAAATAAAACAAAAAAATTATTAAGCAAATGAAGAAATGGCACCAAAACGAAAAGCACAAACGATAATCACAACGAAGAAATCGGCCCGTTTAGGTCTACACCACAATCCCATTATAATTATCAACTATTTTTGAACTAAACTATTTTTTTAATCCTTTATATTAAGTTCACTTGCTTGCTTGCTTGCGTGCTTGCGCGCTTAGGACCGTGCAAACTTTCGGTCGTTTTTTAACCCACTTCCCGTGATCCAATCGAGCTGACATTTTGCACACAGACTCGTTGTGCGAGACAATTAATGTTCGTGAAAACGTTTTAACAAAATTTTACACTGTTTAGGGAAAACAAATTAAATATTTAATTACCAATTGCTTAATACTGGCAGACAATCATCTGACCCATAGGTGGTAGCCATCTCAAGCCAGAGGACGAGAGGACTCTAGCCGCCACGCATATAAAGGATTTATAGTGAAAAACTTTGTTTTTACGGGTTAATTTTTTATTTGACCAGTAAGGGCCACTGAGCTATGTAGCTCTTTGGCAGAAGTGACTTGGCCACAAACAATAGCCCCGACGAAGTGGGCATATCATCATCACCACGTGAATATTTATAGCAGCCAAGATACCCTAAATGTGTGATGTTGATTGTAAATGTGGAGGGGAAAATCCGGAGGACCCAGAGAAAATCCACGCGACCACAGCGAGAGAGAGAGAGACACGCAAATACTAAATATAGAGGAGGTATCAGGGATGGGTTCGAACCCACGACCTCCTGTATACCAGGCGAGGTAGTTAACATCTCCTAGCCACCGTGATGATGATGAGAGACACGCAAACTACAAATATACAGCAGCAGGCGTCAGGGTCGGGATCGATCCCACGACCTCCTGCATACCAGGCGAGGTAGTTAACATCTCCTAGCCACCGTGATGATGATGATGAGAGAGAGAGACACGCAAACTCCAAATATACAGCAGCAGGCGTCAGGGTATCGATCCCACGACCTCCTGTACACCAGGCGAGGTAGTTAACATCTCCTAGCCACCGTGATGATGATGATGAAAGACACAAGTAAAACTCCAAATATACAGCAGCACGCGTCAGGGTCGGGATCGAACCCACGACCTCCTGTACACCAGGCAAGGTTGCTAACATCTCCTAACCGTGGCAGCCCTCTTTAATTGTGACGGAGCAATCGTTGGCGAAATAATTAAATCCAAAAGGATGAATCCATGAGCTGATCACGTAAGAGAGCGATCCAAACCGCCCCGACCCCCGCCCCCACCGTTCATGCAATGAGGAAAGTGCTCAATAAGTCTGCGATGCATTCAGCCGCAGGGGTCAATTGATCCCCAATGCAATTTGCTCCTAAGGGCAGCCCATTGATATTTTGGTAAATCACTTTGCCAGTGGACATTCTGGTACGCTCGAACGAAGAATGGTGGTCACGCATCGCCGCACGGCACTTTCAGGTGCGGCTTCCGCGGCCTTCCAGAAACCCTCTTTCCTTTCCGATATTAGAAAACCACCGCAGGCTACAGCACTATAAAATCGTCAATTACATTCTAGATTTGAAGTTTTCGTGACTGCAAGGATTCATACCGAGGTCAACCGGGTACCCGATACCCGTACCCTACCTGATACCCGGCTACCCGTACCCGGCTGGCTACGGGTACGGGTAGCCGTTTGCGACCCTGGTGCGGCCGGGTACGGGTACGGGTACGGGTAGGCCGTGAGTCACTGGTGAGTAGCCGTTTGTCACTCATTTCCCAACGTCTTGTCTCTTCTCACAATTCAAGTTCCTAGAATCAACCCACCCGCGCCTGCAACGTGGGTTCATCCCAGAGGTCGCAATCAGGTACCCGATACCCGTACCCTACCCGTACCCGGCCACTGCGGCGGACAGTTTACAACTTGGGCACGTGGGTCGTAAGACGACACGCGGATGATTGATGGGAGAAGACACGGGGTTTTCAGAACAAGACAAGGTGGTTCAAAATACATTTAATACGATATGCGCTAGAACTCAAGTCGAAAGTGGAAATGAAATTGCCTGGGAGAGTTTAATTGAATATTCTACAATGAGAAAAAGGAGTTTCGGAAGATTGAAAGTTGAAGAAAAGCGACGTCCGAAAATGAAATCAGGGATCGGAATATTCATATTCTTGGGTTTTTTCGGTAAAGTCACGTAGGTAAAAAATTAAATTAATAAAAGTAATATAAAAATAAAATAAAAATCACGACGTTCGGAGGCAACACAAGCTTCCGTCTTCAGGTGGAACCGTCACAGCGCGGTAGCTGTATTTATTAATTAAAAATTTCCCCTACGTGACTTTACCGAAAAACCGAACAATATGAATCGTTGCAGTCACGAAAGTTTCAAACCTGCCCAGAATGTTTGATTGCTACATAGCTCATGGGGCGAGAGGAGTAGGTGGGTAGGTGGGTGGTGGTCTCTCTCAAACATCACGGGTCTCCCTCCACACACCCCCCCCCCCCATACTTTACGTAGCGCCGAATGCCCTTACTCAGGCCCGCCACGTGGCTTTAAAAATAAGTAAACCCGTAAAAACTAAGTTTTTCACTATAAATCCTTTATATGCGTGGCGGCTAGAGTCCTCTCGTCCTCTGGCTTGAGATGGCTGCCACCTATGGGTCAGATGATTGTCTGCCACCATTAAGCAATTGGTAATTAAATATTTAAAATGTTTTCCCTAAACAGTGTAAAATTTTGGAAAAAAATTTTCACGAACATTAATTGTCTCGCACAACGAGTCTGTGTGCAAAATGTCAGCTCGATTGGATCACGGGAAGTGGGTTAAAAAACGACCGAAAGATTTGCACGGTCGTAAGCAAGCAAGCAAGCACGCAAGCAAGCAAGCAAGCGAACTTAATATAAAGGATTTAAAAAGAAAATCACGACGTTTCGGAGGCAACACAAGACGTTTTCTGGTAATTGCATGCAGCATCATCGGCTATCAATTGCCACTTGATCGAGCCACTTAGTTATCATTTGTGGCCACGTCGCTTCTGAAAAAGGAGGAATGGCTCAGCAGTCGCCACCTGGTAAGATAAAAATACGTAGAAGGGAAATAATACAATAATAAGACATAATAAAATAATTCTCACGACGTTTCGGCCACAACGCAAGCAGCCGTCCTCAGGTGAAGAACAGGTCTGTCGGAAAGACAGATCTGAATGAACACCACCAGCTTGGAGCGTATATTTAAGCTGGGATGGAGAGCGCCTTGACAAAATAATTTGCATATCATATACGCTCCAAGCTGTGGTGTTTCATTCAGACACTGTCTTCCGACAGACCTGTTCTTCACCTGAGGACGGCTGCTTGCGTTGTGGCCGAAACGTCGTGAGAATTATTTATTATGTTTTATTTTTATTATTTTATTATTTCCCTTCTACGTGACTTTACCGAAAGAACCAAGAAGATGAATCCCTGCAGTCACGAAAGCTTTAAATCGAAATAAAAATAGTTACATTTTATTCATTTCTATTTTTAATGTGTTTGTTTACCTTCCCTATACTTTGTTTGTTATTGCAACGTTCTGACTTCATGCCCCCTACTTGAAATCTGTGAAAAAATATCTTAATAGCCCATCAGGTTTCCTCCAGTATAAATACAATATTCAGATTCTCACTCATTATCATTCATTATTTTACAAAAGGATATTCCCGTGAGCAAATGCACCCCAGTACGCGTTTCAACGCTGCTCTCCCGTACAAAGCTACCCCACGGCCACCTTGCAATCGTACATTCCATCACCTGCAGGCAAAACGCTTCGTGAGGATCATCGCGTCAGCATCGTTCACCCTGGGCGGGTAACCGACAATCCATTTTCGGGGAAGCGACGGCTCAAAGGTTACCCAAAGAGTCTGGCTTGTAGGCCGGGCCCGGTCAAAAAGAGCGGGGTGGGTGGGTGACAACACTCAGGCGGGATGACACGGAGCCCTCGCCATGCGGGCCGGCTAGGCGGGTGCGAGCGACGTGACACAAAAAAGAAACGTGTCATCCGCGCCAAATCAACGAGCGCCTTTCATCCCCCCGAATATTAGCGGGCCGGACGTACAATAGAGAAGCCGTTCTTTTCCCCGCATGCAGAGCACGGAACGACCGAGCAATCAGGAGGGCGACTGTTTGGCAGCCGGGGGCCAATGACAACCTGCCGGTGGACAGGGCTACATTCATCTTCTTGGTTCTTTCGGTAAAGTCATCACGTAGAAGGGAAGTAATAAAATAATAAAAATAAAACATAATAAAATACAATTCTCACGACGTTTCGGCCACAACGCAAGCAGCCGTCCTCAGGTGAAGACCAGGTCTGTCGAGAAGACAGAGTCCACTTGAGGACGGCTGCTTGCGTTGTGGCCGAAACGTTGTGAGAATTGTATTTAATGTTTTATTTTTATTATTTTATTATTATTTCCCTTCTACGTGACTTTACCGAAAGAACCAAAAAGATGAATCCCTGCAGTCACGAAAGAAGCTTTCAATCGAAACAGAACGTGGCCAATTCGTCGCTGACCTTCTGATGTCGGAGGTCCATGGTGAGGCGTGGGTCACGTGGCCTGCACGCGCCGTTGCCCTGAAGGCCCAAATCGGCGAGGAAGCTGGCCTGAACCACCTCCTTTTCCAGCATCCCCTTCACCAGCGCACCCACCGCATCATCCTCCAGTCCCGCTCCCACTTGCTCGAAGTACTCTGCAGGAGCAAAGTTGAACGCAAACTATAAACGAAACTTATTCCTGGTTAAATTTCGATTTCAAGCTTTCGTGACTGCAGGGATTCATCTCCCTCGTCACACATCGTCACAAATGTCTGACCCCCTCCCCCCCCCCCCCTAGGTGCGTGACGTCATTTATGGACGGCCCCAATACAAGAGGTCGCGGGTTCGATTGCGACCTGTGGTGCCTGTTCGATATTTGGATGTCAGAAGAGGCGTTGCCCTTCAAGGTCATGATGAAACAGTTCCTGTCAAGATGTTTAAACATCCAAACTGAAAACCTCTTGCAAGGAATCATGTGCTGCACGAACTACGCATTTCGATTTAAAGCTTCTTTCGTGACTGCAGGGATTCATCTTCTTGGTTCTTTTGGTAAAGTCACGTAGAAGGGAAATAATAAAATAATAAAATAAACATAATAAAATACAATTCTCACGACGTTTCGACTGCAACACAAGCAATCATCATCATCATCATCAGGGGACCTTTCTTAACGGAATAAAAAATAGTACAGGAATTTCGTTTCATCCTTTCTGGCAAATAAAACCGGAGGCGTTCAGATGTTAAAGCACCAAATATTAACAGGTGATGATTACTTGTGTTGTAACTTCTAATTTAGCAATCTTTGGAAGAACGCAATAAGCCAGGTAGGGTGTTGACTGTTACGTTAGCCGACTCTCTGTGTTGTATTGCATTATATTTCTAAGTTTTCTCATTCATTCGTACCCGATGATGATTGCATATGTTGCAATTGAAACGACGTATTCTGTTATTTTAATTTATTTTCTTTCTACGTGACTTTACCGAAAGAACCAAAAAGCAATGTTTAAATTGTTACTAGGTAAGGCCCACTGAGACGCGTAGCTATTTTTCGGAAGTGACCTGGCCACCACAAATGACAGCTCACGCGAAGTGGCTTGTCATCATCACGCGGACATTTATAGCAGCAAAAAAATACTCTGAACGTGCGGTGTTAATTCTAAATGTGGAGGGAGAACCCGGAAAGGCCCGGAAAAAAATCCACGCGATCACGGGGAGAGAGAGAAACGCAACATCCAAATATGCAAGCGTCAGGGTTGGGATGGAACCCACGACCTACTGTACACCAGGCGAGGTAGTTAACATCTCTTAGCCACTGTGATGATGATGAGAGAGAGAGACACGAAAACTCCAAATATACAGCAGCAGGTGTCAGGGTTGGGATCAAACCCACGACCTCCTGTATACCAGGCGAGGTAGTTAACATCTCCTAGCCACCGTGATGATGATGATGATGAGAGAGAGAGACACGAAAACTACAAATATACAACAGCAGGCGTCAGGGTCGGGATCGAACCCACGACCTCCTGTATACCAGGCGAGGTAGTCAACATCTCCTGGCCACCGCGACATTTGAACTCATGCCGTGACGACGGGCGCACCATTGTATTTGATTGTTTTCGCGCGGAAATGGGCCGAAAGATAAACTACAACTCTGGAAGGATACAGTACTTCTGAATATCGAGCGCTTGGTTGGAGGAAGTCGAAACTATGGAGCAAGATTCCGAAATCTCCTATCCGCCAACACTGCCACCACCGCCGCCACCGCCGCCACCGCCACAACCACAACCACCGCCACCACCGCCACCCATGCCCACCACCCCACCACCCTATGCGCTTGACCAGCTGATTGTGAAATTGCAGTCGTTGCACTGCAGCATCTAAGCGAGCGGTACGAAAGAAGAAGAAGACTTGGCTGAGCTCAGCGCGTGCGTGTAACAAGGAGGGGGGGGGGAGGGGGCGCGCCGGTCATTTACCGTCAAAGCTTTTGGGAGCTCGGCCCTCGGTTGTCCCGCGTCCCGTCGCGCGACCGAACGGGACGTAAGAGTGCTCCGTTGCGTTCCCATGAGCCTCTGCTTCATCCGGCCAATCGTCTTCCAGCTCCAGCTTGAGTTTGCTGCTCAGCCAATTGGCGAGAAGCTCCTGGGCTGCGTTGGAAGAGAAACAGCGACAAATGGTTCGGAGGCAACTGTACGTGTGTAATGTGAGGACATATCCGGGTTGCTGATGGATCAAACCTCGTTGCGATGATTGGCTCTGCCGGTCCTGGCCCATAGCCAATGGGGTGGAAGTCTAGGGGCGTGGCCCTGACGTCACGGGAAGGTGACAGCTGTTTGTAGATGATTGATTCTGCTGGCTTTGGCCACAGCCAATGGGGAGACGAGTCAGGGGCGTGGCCCTGACGTCATGGTGACAGCTGTTTGTAGATGATTGGTTCTGCTGGCTTTGGCCACAGCCAATGGGGAGACGAGTCAGGGGCGTGGCCCTGACGTCATGGTGACAGCTGTAAGTAGAGATTGGTCTGCTGGCTTTGGCCACAGCCAATGGGGAGACGAGTCAGGGGCGTGGTCCCGGGAGCCTACGATGGAGTCTGGAAGATTCCATAGAGGCTAACCAGGATTGGTGGAAAGGTACCACGTGACCCGGTATTAAATAGGGGTGGAGACGAACAACACGTGGTCAGATCTGGAACGAACGGAGGGTGAGGCCACGCTGGAGTGGGGTCCAGGCTGCCACGTGGTTCAGGCTGCCACGTGGTCCAGGCTGCCACGTGGTCCAGGCTGCCACGTGGTCCAGGCTGCCACGTGGTCCAGGCTGCCACGTGGTCCAGGCTGCCACGTGGTCCAGGCTGCCACGTGGCCGTGCGTGTCTCTCTCTATCCCTCTCACGCTGTCTGTCAGCAGCGTGAAGGAGGAGTAAGATGGGAGTGTTGTGAACGAAAGAAAAAATAATGACCGGATTCCAGAAGTCGCTTCCACGACCGTTATTGCACATGGAGGAAAGCAAGCAGGAGGTTAACATGAACCTACAAGCGTCATGTTGCACGTTCAACACCGCCCAAGCTGACAAGCGCAGGTCCGATCATAGCTAACGATAAAAAATTAACCCGTAAAAACAAAGTTTTTCACTATAAATCCTTTATATGCGTGGCGGCTGGAGTCCTCTCATCCTCTGGCTTGAGATGGCTGCCACTATGGGTCAGATGAATGCCTGCCACCATTAAGCAATTGGTAATTAAATATATTATTTTTTCCTAAAAAGTGTAAAATTTTGGAATTTTTCACGAAAATTAATTGTCACGCACAACGAGTCTGTGTGAAAATGTCAGCTCGATTGGATCACGGGAAGTGGGTTACAAAACGACCGAAAGATTTGCACGGTCCTAAGCGCGCAAGCAAGCGAACTTAATACAAGTAAACCCGTAAAAACAAAGTTTTTCACTATAAATCTTTATATGCGTGGCGGCTAGATTCTTCTCGTCCTCTGGCTTGAGATGGCTGCCACCTATGGGTCAGATGATTGTCTGCAGTATTAAGCAATTGGTAATTAAATATTTAATTTGTTTTCCCTAAACAGTGTAAAATTTTGGAAATTTTTTTCACGAAAAATAATTGTCACGCACAACGAGTCTGTGTGGAAAAGGTCAGCTCGATTGGATCACGGGAAGTGGCTTAAAAAACGAGCGAAAGATTTGCACGGTCCTAAGCAAGCAAGCAAGCGAACTTAATATAAAGGATTTAAAAAGATAGGGACGCGGAAGAAAAATCATGCCACACCCTCCAACTTTGGGGTGGTTGGTAGACCCACGGTGGTGGGATGTTAAATGCCTCGCCTGGTATGCAGGAGGCGTGGTTCAAGCCCGACCCGAGGCCTGCTGCAGTTTGGAGTTTGGATTTTTCTCCGGTTTGTCCTTTTATAATTTAGAATCAACGCGCAATTCTGAGTGTCTTCCTGGAATACAATTCCACGTGATGGAAAAGCAGAGGCAGCCTATCACGATATAGCTGCTCGTCACGTGGTATAAACGATCCGATGCGTGCGGCATTGTCTTTGCGCTTTTCGCCTGTTGGCGTTGTTCTTTGCTCTGACACCGGTGGTGAGACTAGGCCATACAGAAGGCTGCTTCTGTCTCTGTGTAGGCCAATCAGTTTCAAAGACAATGTCAATATATCATCATCATCATCAGAGGCGTGTTTGTTTGCATGTTCAGCGCCGGTACCGTGTGTGGTTAATGCAGTGAACTTGACTCCATGCAAAAGGCAATTTAGTTGCTGTTTGAAAATCTTAACAGCCCTTGTTTTATTGCCAGCAAAGGTTCAAACCTCTTCTTATTTTTCATCCTTTCAGCGTTTTTGTTGTTGTTTTTTGTAATCTCCAATTTTTGGGGAAACACTTTCGATCTAAATTCGTCCGGCGTTTGTTTCTTCCCCCCCCCCCCCGAAAGATTTAAATCCCTCCGTAAGCGCAACCACAACCCGGCAGCGAAATTGCAGTTCGCGTGGCAGGCTCACGTTCACTGAAGTCATCATCGCTTCCCTTTTTTTTGACCCCCATCCCACTCCCAACGGTACAACCCACCACCACCACCACCACCGCTGCAACCGCACCCAGGTTGACAGCCAGAGGAAGAAAAAAGCAAACGATTGGGATTTGGAAATAAAAATGTGCTCGTGCAAAAAAAAAAATGTAGTCGCAAAAAAATAGTCGTGCAAAGAAAAAATATGTGTTAGCAAAAAAGAAAAATTGCTCGCGCAAAACAAAAAACATTTAGTCGCAAAAAAAAGTTGCTCGTGCAAAAAAAAAAGATTTAGCCGCGAAAAAAATTGTTCGCGCAAAAAAAAAAACATGCAGTCGCAAAAATCTAAATGTGCTCGTGCAAAAAAAAATGTAGCAAAAAAAAATATTGCTCGTGCAAAAAAATATAGTCGCAAAAAAATTGTTTGTGTAAAAAAAAACATGCAGTCGCAAAATGTAAAATGTGCTCGTGCAAAAAAAATGTAGTCGTAAAAAAAGTAATTGCTCGTGCAAAAAAAACATTTAGTCGCAAAAAAANGTTGTCGTGCAAAAAAAAATATTTAGTCGCGAAAAGAAATTGTTTGCAAAAATAAAAAAGTACGTAGTTGCAAAAAAAAACAAAACATGCAGTCGCAAAAAATAAATTACCGGAGCCATCGCAGTGCATGCTGTGCAAACCACGACGTCACGATTGATTGATAATAATCAGAGGCGGCGTAGCGGTGGAGAGTGGGTGGAGGGGGGCAGAAGGTGGGTGGAGAAGGGGTGAGTCTCTCAGCTGCAATTATATCAGGTGGTTCAGCGGCAGAGGTCGCAAACGGGTTTTGATTCCTTACCGTACCCGGCCGCACCAGGGTCGCAAACGGGTACCCGTACCCTACCCGTACCCGTACCCTACCCGTACTCGGCTGGGTATGGGTAGGGTATGGGTATCGGGTACCCGATTTCGACCTCTGGGATGAAGCCATGTTGCAGGCGTGGGTGGGTTGATTCTAGGAACTTAAATTGTGAGAAGAGACAAGACGTTGGGAAATGAGTGACAAACGGTGACTCGCCAGTGACTCACGGCCTACCCGTAGCCGTACCCGGCCGCACCAGGGTCGCAAACGGCTACCCGTACCCGGCCGGGTAAGGGTAGCCGGGTACGGGTAGGGTACGGGTATCGGGTAGGGTACGGGTATCGGTAGGGTACGGGTATCGGGTAGGGTACGGGTATCGGGTAGGGTACGGGTATCGGGTAGGGTACGGGTATCGGGTAGGGTACGGGTATCGGGTACCCGGTTGCGACCTCTGCGCCCGGCCCGCAATCGGAAGGAGATGAAACTCCGGCAGGGGTCACCTGCTGCTTCTCTCCCGTTTCCCTTCCCGGCGATCTCCATCGAACGTGCAAACGGGCGTCTTCAGGGTGACAGGTTCGGGATCGAACCCGCAAGACCTCCTGCGTAACCAGGCGATTGGGAGCGACGGGGCGGTAAGATTTCCCATCAGACCGCAGCGTCCCCGCCCTCACCTTCGCTGTACGTGTCGTCGTGGTCGCGCAGTCGAGCGGCGGTCAGGGCGTGCGGCGTCGTCGCTGATGCGGTCCGACCCGGAGCGCCGGTGACGGGGAGCGCCGGGACCCGTGGCATGGCGGGATCGGACGCGCGCTCCGCTGTCTGGCGGGATCGGAGACACGGGCAGAGAGAGACCAGCAGAATCGTAGACGCACATAGACTGATAGAGACTCACAGACTCACACAGAGACCCATAGACTCACACAGAGACCAGCAGAATTGTAGACACACATAGACTCATAGAGGCACATAGACTCAGAGGCCTATAGACTGATAGAGACCCACAGACTCATAGAGACCATAGACTCACATAGAGACCCGCAGAATCGTAGACACACATAGACTCATAGAGACTCACAGACTCACACAGAGACCCACAGACTCATAGAGACCCATAGACTCGCACAGAGACCCATAGACTCACACAGAGACCCACAGACTCACACATAGACCCATAGACTCAGAGAGACCCACAGACTCGCACAGAGACCCATAGGCTCGCACAGAGACCCATAGACTCACACAGAGACCCATAGACTCACACAGAGACCCACAGACTCACACAGAGACCCATAGACTCACAGAGACCACAGACTCGCACAGAGACCCATAAACTCGCACAGAGACCCATAGACTCACACAGAGACCCGCAGAATCGTAGACACACATATATATTTTTTATAATTATTTAAAATAAAATTTTCAATACATTTTTAAAAATTATTTTTGCCCACGGCACCACCACCTTCGAGTGAAACGCCATCCGTCATTAGGCGGCTAACGCCACTAAAAATTGCCCCAACAGCCTGCATGGCCACACGTGGCAAAAGCAGGGGGCATTTGCCTCGGCCGCCCCCCCCACTCCACCGCCCCCCCCCCNACACCGCACCGTCTTTTAGCTGTGGTCAGGAGCGGGTAGCAGACAGCCGCGTAATCATTCAGGTCTGAGACTCTGTGGGCCTTCCGTTGATGGATGGCGCCATCCGTGCCCGGGACGCTCCGAGGTCTCGTTGAGCAGGTCCCGACACGGAGGGAGCGGTGGATTTTGACGAAAAACCTGGAGCTCCTAACCCTCCCCCCCCCCCCCATAGCCCGTGACCTTGCGTGAGAGAGGTCGTGTACGATCAATGGGGCAGACGTTGGCGTCGGGATTTACCGGCAGTCTTTTGGGGGTCGCACGGCGGCAGAGAGATGTTAACTCCCTCCCCGTGGTACGCAGGAGGTCGTGGGTTCGATCCCGACGCTGACGCCTGCTGCTGTATATTTGGAGTTTGCGTGTCTCTCTCTCATCATCACGGTGGCTAGGAGATGTTAACTACCTCGCTTGGTACACAGGAGGTCGTGGGTTCGATCCCCACGCTGACGCCTGCTGTATATTTGGAGTTTGCGGGTCTCTCTCATCATCATCACGGTGGCTAGGAGATGTTAACTACCTCGCCTGGTACACAGGAGGTCGTGGATTCGATCCCGACCCTGACGCCTGCTGCTTTATATTTGGAGTTTGCGTGTCTCTCTCTCTCATCATCATCACGGTGGCTAGGAGATGTTAACTACCTCGCCTGGTATACAGGAGGTCGTGGGTTCGATCCTGACGCTGACGCCTGCTGCTATATATTTGGAGTTTGCGTGTCTCTCTCTCTCATCATCATCACGGTGGCTAGGAGATGTTAACGACCTCGCCTGGTGTACAGGAGGTCGTGGATTCGATCCCGACCCTGACGCCTGCTGCTGTATATTTGGAGTTTGCGTGTCTCTCTCTCTCATCATCACGGTGGCTAGGAGATGTTAACTACCTGGCCTGGTACACAGGAGGTCGTGGGTGACCCTGACGCCTGCTGTATATTTGGAGTTTGCGTGTCTCTCTTTCTCTCTCTCATCATCATCACGGTGGCTAGGAGATGTTAACTACCTCGCCTGGTATACATGAGGTCATGGGTTCGATCCCGATGCTGACGCCTGCTGTATATTTGGAGTTTGCGTCTCTCTCTCTCATCATCACGGTGGCTAGGAGATGTTAACTACCTCGCCTGGTCTACAGGAGGTCGTGGGTTCGATCCCGACCCTGACCCCTGCTGCTCTATATTTGGAGTTTGCGTTTCTCTTTCTCTCTCTCCCCGCGGTCGCGTGGATATTTCTCCGGCGGTCCTGCGGTTTCGCCCTCCACGTTTAGAATCAACGTCCTACATTTAGAGTATTTGGCTGCTAAATATGAATGTCCACGAGATGATGATGATGATGATGAGCCACTTCGTCGAGTGATCATCTGCGATAGCCAGGTCACTTCTGAAAAAGAGCTACATCGCTCAGTGGGACCTTACTACCTTGCAATTTGTTTGAATTTTTCGTTGACAAGGTAAGGTCGACCGAGTTGGAATTTAATTTTAAAAAATGTCAACAGGAAAAAATGACAGCGGCGACGATAATACTCAGTGGCAAAATACAGAAAAACTCACAATGATGGCAAATCTTCTTGGTTCTTTCGGTAAAGTCACGTAGAAGGGAAGTAATAAAATAATAAAAATAAACGTATAAAAATAATGAAACTAAAAATAAAAAATAATACAAAAATAAACCATTATAAAATAATAAAAATAAAACATAATAAAAGAATCAAAATAAAACATAATAAAATTATAAAAATAAAACAATAAAATTTTTATTTAAAGCTTTCGTGACTGCAGGGATTCATCTTCTTGGTTCTTTCGGTAAAGTCGTCACGTAGAAGGGAAGTAATAAAATAATAAAAATAAAACATAAATAATTCTCACGACGTTTCGGCCACAACGCAAGCAGCCGTCCTCAGTAAAAATGAAACACACCAAGCTTGGAGCGTATATTTAAGCTGGGTTGGAGGGGGTTAAGAAGAGCGCCTTGACAAAATAAATTGCATATCAAGAGGAATTTAGTATATTTATGGGAAATCCGTAAGAGGTGGGCGGGGAATTTAATGGTGGCAAAGTTTTAGAGGTTCTGTTTTTTCAGTTGTTGTGTTTTTTCAGTTGTTGTGTTTTTTTAGTTGCTGTGTTTTTCCTTTCAATGACAACTACTGGGGTGACCTTAAGAATCAATTAAAAACAAAAACTATAAACGGCACCCAATTAAAATGTAAACAAAGGAGCGGGAACATCGCGTGGCGGCGGCGGTGGCGGCGGTGACGGCGGTGTTGGTAGTCGTAGCCGGAGAGCTCTTGCCACTTTTATTTAACCCTTTCCCGTGCTACGAGAAGAGTGAGCGTTGGCCGTGGCAGTGTGTCCCACGCCCGCCGGCGAATCGCGGCCTCCGTCTTCCTTCGAGAGGGGGCGTAGCGGCAACAGCGGTGGCGTCTTTGACGACGTTCCATCGCTTCCCTACGACAGCCGGGCTCCTGAAAAGCGTGCCCGCACAAAGCTGCCGCCTTCTCCCGCACGCTGGCGATTCTTCTTCCCAGGTGAAGAGAGAAGCCGCCGATGTTGTGCGCCACGCGACGCGGGCACGTGGCGGTCGACGTCGAACTAAGGTGGTTCTCAGGACCGCTTCGGATGATCGTCAATGGGTTGCTGGTGCGGGGATCGAACTAGGGTGGCCGGGTTTGCGGCGCGCCGTGCTGACCGCTACCGCTACCGCTCCACTGACACACACAAACACAACCATCCACCCCCACCCTCCCCCCCCCGTTAGAGCCTGCACAGACTAGATTTGAAGCTTTCGTGACTGCAAGGATTCATACTGTTAGCTCTTTCGGTAAAGTCACCATCCATGTAGGTAAAAATTAAAAATATTAAAAATTAATAAAAGTAAAATAAAAATTCTAGATTTGAAGCTTTCGTGACTGCAAGGATTCATACTGTCAGTTCTTTCGGTAAAGTCCCGTAGGTAAAAAATTCAAAAAATATTTAAAATTAATAAAAGTTAAATAAAATTCTAGATTTGAAGCTTTGGTGGCTGCAAGGATTCATACGCTTAGTTCTTTCGGTAAAGTCACGTGGGTAAAAATAAAAAAATATTTAAAATTAATACAAGTGAAGTACTCTTGAAGACGCGTGGACAACGGGTAAGGCACACGTATTTATTTGCACAATGTCTTACAGCACTGGAGGGATGTATCGGCCCCTCACCCGTATAACTGGGAATTCACCCTTAGCTAGCCTTCCTAGCCGAGTCCTCCGCTAACGGGCTAGGGGAGGCTGTCTGGCCCGACACTGGTCAGTCGGGCTACGGTACCCGGAATCCCAGAGGTCTGACTCTGGTTCCGGGACCACGCCACTGGCTCCAGCCTGCGCTGCCCTTACAAGGGCGGCGTCCCAGGGGAGTCCAGGGCCTATCTGGCCGGTCTTCTGTCTTCCCTTAACTACACTAAGACTGAGCCCGAGCTCTCTGGCTCATCCCTTTTTATACCCCCTAGAGGATCGAAACCCCCTCACGCCGTCCAGTGCGGACGTCGTTGCGGCACCACCCGTGTGCTCACGGAGTCCCCGCCCACTGTGTTTGTTATCCGTTAGCCCTATGCAAACAGCCCTACACAAACAGCCCCTCTGTAACACCCTACACAAGTAAAAAAAAAAATCTAGATTTGAAGCTTTCGTGACTGCAAGGATTCATACTGTTAGTTCTTTCGGTGAAGTCACGTGGGTAAAAAATGAAAATCACGACGTTGCAGCAAATCTGGCTGTGACAGTCCCACCTGATGACGGAGACTTGTGTTGCCTCCGAAACGTCGTGATTTTCATTTTTAAAT
>MU249696.1:195036-225036 GCA_018977245.1 Lethenteron camtschaticum | reverse complement strand
GTTGACCCTGCAGGCCATTGACCGAGCAACCCGACGTTCCTACCAGCTCCCTCCGCAGGAATGTGTTGTTAAAGAATTATTAACCAAATGGTTACCTGCTTAAAAACATAAAATCTGAAGTGCGCTGGTCCGTCTGTTTACCGCCCATGAGACAGTGGCGGAAACTCCACGTTCCTATGGAAGGGAAAGTATATCCATAGGTCAACCAATGTACCGCTTCCCACATGAGCAGTCTTCATTTGATCTACCCTGGAGCAAAGAAGGACAAATCTAAACCCGGGCCAGGAATTTAACTCGCAACCTTCAACACTGCACCTCTCAGATGATATCCCAGGGCCCATGGTGGCTAGGAGATGTTAACTACCTCGCCTGGTGTACAGGAGGTCGTGGGTTCAATCCCGACCCTGACGACCTGCTGTATATTTGGAGTTTGCGTGGCTCTCTCCCTCATCATCACGGTGGTTATGAGATGTTAACTACCTCGCCTGGTGTACAGGAGGTCGTGGGTTCGATCCCGACCCTGACGATGCCTGCTGCTGTATATTTGGAGTTTGCGTGTCTCTCTCATCATCATCACGTTGGCTAAGAGATGTTAACGACCTCGCCTGGTATACGGATCGTGGGTTCGATTCCAGTGACGCCTACGGCTGTATATTTGCAGTTTGCGTGTCTCTCTCTCCCTCATCATCACGTTGGCTAGGAGATGTTAACGACCTCGCCTGGTATACAGGAGGTCGTGGGTTCGATCCCGACCCTGACGATTGCTGTATATTTGGAGTTTGCGTCTCTCTCTCTCATCATCACGGTGGCTGGGAGATGTTAACTACCTCGCCTGGTATGCAGGAGGTCATGGGTTCGATTCCAACCGTGACGCCTGTGCTGTATTTTGCTGTTGCTGCTCTCTCCCGAGGTCGCGTTGTCATATTTACAAAACCGCGAGTTGTTTTTAAAAATTTTACCGTTCGCTTCGAGTTTAAGGATCGCGGATTCTTTGCCGACTGCGGATTTTTTCAAGAACATAACCGTACCCGACCGCGATGCGATGGGCAAGGGTTTGGTGTCAAAATATGGCTAGGGTGGGACGGGGTGACTGCTGTAGACATTAAGATTACCATACTCAGACCACCCTTCCAAGCGTGCAACGTTGTACTTTTCGATTTAAAGCTTTCGTGACTGCAGGGATTCATCCTCTTGGTTTTTTCGGTAAAGTCACGTAGAAGGGAAATAATAAAATAATACATATAAAACATAATAAAATAATTCTCACGACGTTTCGGCCACAACGCAAAGCAGACTCTGTCTTCTCGATAGACCTGTTCTTCACCTGAGGACGGCTGCTTGCGTTGTGGCCGAAACGTCGTGAGAATTATTTTATAATTGTTTTATTTTTTTATTTTATTATTTCCATTCTACTGACTTTACCGAAAGAACCAAGAAGATGAACCCTGCCCACCGAAAAAANCTTTAAATCGAAAAAAAGCGGTTTTGTATATCTCAACTAAACTATTTTATTTATTTTACGAGGCAAGCCCCACTAGCGCTTTTTCACAAGCGGCCTGGCCACAAATGATTGCTCAACGAAGTGGCTCATCGCGTGGAAATGTCGAGCAGCCAAACACTCTAAGCGCGTGGTGATGATGATGAGAGAGAGAGAGACACGCAAACTCCAAATATACAGCAGCAGGCGTCAGGGTCGGGATCGAACCCACGACCTCCTGTACACCAGGCGAGGTAGTAAACATCTCCTAGCCACCGTGATGATGATGAGAGAGAGAGAGACACGCAAACTCCAAATATACAGCAGCAGGCGTCAGGCTTGGGGTCGAACCCACGACCTGCTGTACACCAGGCGAGGTAGTAAACATCTCCTAGCCACCGTGATGATGATGAGAGAGAGAGACACGCAAACTCCAAATATACAGCAGCAGGCATCGTCAGGGTAGGACTCAAACCCACGACCTCCTGTACACCAGGCGAGGTAGTTAACATCTCCTAGCCACCGTGATGATGATGATGAGAGAGAGAGAGACACGCAAACTCCAAATATACAGCAGCAGGCATCGTCAGGGTAGGACTCAAACCCACGACCTCCTGTACACCAGGCAAGGTAGTTAACATCTCATAGCCACCGTGATGATGATGAGAGAGAGAGAGACACAAACTCCAAATATACAGCAGCAGGCGTCAGGGTCGGGATCGAACCCACGACCTCCTGTACACCAGGCGAGGTAGTTAACATCTCCTAGCCACCGTGATGATGATGAGAGAGAGACACGCAAACTCCAAATATACAGCAGCAGGCGTCAGACTTGGGGTCGAACCCAAGACCTGCTGTACACCAGGCGAGGTAGTTAACATCTCCTAGCCACCGTGATGATGATGATGAGAGAGAGAGAGACACGCAAACTCCAAATATACAGCAGCAGGCATCGTCAGGGTAGGACTCAAACCCACGACCTCCTGTACACCGGCGAGGTAGTTAACATCTCATAGCTACCGTGTCGCTGCAGAGGTTCGCGGTTCGAACCCAACGGTCACCCTGGTGAACACCGCCGGTGTTGCATTGACAACGCAACACAACACGCCTTGTACGCTTCACAGCTACAGATCATTATTCTTCACCGTTATTTCACAGGCGGTGCTCACATCGCGGCTGCGACCACGCGCAGAGGAGGTCTCCTCCGCCCGTCGGCAACTTTAACTTTCCCGGCAGACAGATCAAGAAGACACCCTCCCACCGCTGCCGAGTCAAGCGAATCGAACCCAGCATTTGCCCCGGTGCGGGCAAAATCAATTTGCCATCGCACGCGCAAAAGGCATTTAGGACAGAGCGGGATTTTAGCAGATGCTGCTGATACGACAACTACAAGGCTCTTGCGGGCAGCTGTCAATAAATGTCTGGGGGTAAAAAATTAAAAAAAATCCCAAACGCAAGGCTAATTATACGTGAAGCTACAGCTCATAACGTAATTGCCCACGGGGTGGGATGGCGGTGATAATTAGGGAGAGGCTGTACTGGTAGGAACCTCCTGGTTACACCAGCCCACAGGGGATTATTGTGTCCGTCCGTCCGTCGTACATCCAAAATTGGGAGGGATGGGGCTGGGTGGAGAGGGGAGGGTGGGGAGGGGCTGGGTGGGGCTGGGAGGGGTTGGGCTGGGTGGGGAGGGGCTGGTCACCCCGCGGTGCCCTTAAAAAAATCTACGTTTATAGCAGCCAAATTACTCTAAACGTGGTGATGTTGATTCTAAATGTGGAGAGAGAAATCGGAGGTCACGGAGAAAAATCCACGCGACCACAGTGAGAGAGAGACACGCAAACTCCAAATATACAGCAGCAGGCATCGTCAGGGTCGGGATCGAACCAACGACCTCCTGTATACCAGGCGAGGTAGTTAACATCTCCTAGCCACCGTGACGATGATGATGAGAGAGAGAGACGCAAACTCAAATATACAGCAGCAGGCGTCAGGGTTGGGATCTAACCCACGACCTCATGTACACCAGGCGAGGTAGTCAACATCTCCTAGCCACCGTGATGACGATGAGAGAGAGAGACACGCAAATTCCAAATATACAGCAGCAGGCGTCAGGGTCAGGATCGAACCCACGACCTCCTGTATACCAGGCGAGGTAGTCAACATCTCCACGGGAGAGAGAGACACGCAAACTCCAAATACACAGCAGCAGGCATTGTCAGGGTCAGGATTGAACCCATGACCTCCTGTGCACCAGGCGAGGTAGTCAACATCTGCTCACCGTGATGATGATGAGAGAGAGACACGCAAACTCCAAATATACAGCAGCAGGCGTCAGGTTCGGGATCGAACCCACGACCTCCTGTATACCAGGCGAGTAGTCAACATCTCCTCACCGTGATGATGGGAGAGAGAGAGACACGCAAACTCCAAATATACAGCAGCAGGTGCCAGCGTTGGATCGAACCATGACCTCCTGTGCACCAGGCGAGGTAGTCAACATCTGCTAGCCACCGTGATGATGATGAGAGAGAGACACGCAAACTCCAAATATACAGCAGCAGGCGTCAGGTTCGGGATCGAACCCACGACCTCCTGTATACCAGGCGAGGTAGTTAACATCTCCTCACCGTGATGATGATGAGATGAGAGAGAGACACGCAAACTCCAAATATACAGCAGCAGGTGCCAGCGTTGGGATCGAACCCAGGACCTCCTGTGCACCAGGCGAGGTAGTCAACATATGCTAGCCACCGTGGCGTCAGGTTCGGATCGAACCCATGACTTCCTGTATACCAGGCGAGGTAGTTAACATCTCCTCACCGTGATGATGATGATGAGAGAGACACGCAAACTCCAAATATACAGCAGCAGGCGTCAGGGTTCGGATCGAACCCACGACCTCCTGTACACCAGGCGAGGTAGTTAACATCTCCTCACCGTGATGATGATGAGAGAGAGACACGCAAACTCCAAATATACAGCAGCAGGCGTCGTCAGGGTTGGGATTGAACCCACGACCTCCTGTATACCAGGCGATGTAGTCAACATCTCCTATCCACCATGTCGCCCCACCCCCACCAGTTGCTAATTAAGTGTCTATTGCGGCGGTCACTAATTGGCCTNGTTAATTGGGGACGCGAATCACGGCGGAGAAGGAGTCACGAAATTTTCCGTCAAACCTCGAATGAGCGCTCCTCCTGCGCCACCGGTCCCAGCCGCCGCTCTCCATCGCTTGAGTCCGGCAGGAGCTTTTGTAGCCTTGTAGTTTCTTGTCGAAGGCGAGAGTGGTGTTTTGTTGTTGTTGTGGTTGGTGGTGGTGGTGGTGCTTTTAAATCTCCTAAGAATATGAAGCAGTTGTCAGCTTCTGATTGGAGGGGGAGGGTGGTGGTTTTATTTAAGTTTCGNGTTTCTCTTCAGCTCACACAGTCACCCACGCAGCCACTCACTCACTCACAGAGTCACCCACACAGCCACTCACAGTCACTCACACAGTCACCCACACAGTCACTCACAGAGTCACCCACACAGCCACCCACACAGTCACTCACGCAGCCACTCACACAGTTACCCACGCAGCCACTCACACAGTTACCCACGCAGCCACTCACACAGTCACCCACACAGCCACTCACACAGTCACCCACACAGCCACTCACACAGTCACCCACGCAGCCACTCACACAGTTACCCACGCAGCCACTCACACAGTCACCCACACAGCCACCCACACAGTCACTCACGCAGCCACTCACACAGTCACCCACGCAGCCACTCACACAGTCACTCACAGAGTCACCCACACACAGCCACTCACCAGTCACTCACACAGTCACCCACACAGTCACCCACACAGTCACTCACTCAGCCACCCAGTCACCCACACAGCCACCCACAGCCACCACAGCCACCCACACAGCCACCCACACAGCCACCCACAGTCACTCACACAGTCACCCACACAGTCACCTACAGCCTTCTACAGCCACCCACACAGCCACCCACAGCCACGCACAGCCTCCCACACAGACACTCACTTACAGCCACCCACACAGCCACCCACAGCCACCCACACAGCCACCCACACAGCCACCCACAGTCACTCACACAGTCACCCACACAGTCACCTACAGCCTTCTACAGCCACCCACACAGCCACCCACAGCCACGCACAGCCTCCCACACAGCCACCCACACAGACACTCACTTACAGCCACCCACACAGCCACCCACACAGCCACCCACAGCCACCCACACAGCCACCCACAGCCACGCACAGCCTCCCACACAGCCACCCACACAGACACTCACTTACAGCCACCCACACAGCCACCCACACAGCCACCCACAGCCACCCACACAGCCACCCACAGCCACGCACACTCCCACACAGCCACCCACACAGACACTCACTTACAGCCACCCACACAGCCACCCACACAGCCACCCACAGCCACCCACACAGCCACCCACAGCCACGCACACTCCCACACAGCCACCCACACAGACACTCACTTACAGCCACCCACACAGCCACCCACACAGCCACCCACAGCCACGCACAGCCTCCCACACAGCCACCCACACAGACACTCACTTACAGCCACCCACACAGCCACCCACACAGCCACCCACAGCCACCCACACAGCCACCCACAGCCACGCACAGCCTCCCACACAGCCACCCACACAGACACTCACTTACAGCCACCCACACAGCCACCCACACAGCCACCCACAGCCACCCACACAGCCACCCACAGCCACGCACAGCCTCCCACACAGCCACCCACACAGACACTCACTTACAGCCACCCACACAGCCACCCACACAGCCACCCACAGCCACCCACACAGCCACCCACAGCCACGCACAGCCTCCCACACAGCCACCCACACAGACACTCACTTACAGCCACCCACACAGCCACCCACACAGCCACCCACAGCCACCCACACAGCCACCCACACACGCACAGCCTCCCACACAGCCACCCACACAGACACTCACTTACAGCCACCCACACAGCCACCCACACAGCCACCCACAGCCACCCACACAGCCACCCACAGCCACGCACAGCCTCCCACACAGCCACCCACACAGACACTCACTTACAGCCACCCACACAGCCACCCACACAGCCACCCACAGCCACCCACACAGCCACCCACAGCCACGCACAGCCTCCCACACAGCCACCCACACAGCCACTCACTTACAGCCAACCACACAGCCTCACCTACAGTTACACACAGCCACCCACAACCTCACCTACAGCCTCCTACAGCCTCACCTACAGTCACACACACATACACTCACCTACAGTCACACACAGCCTCACTTACAGTCTCCTACAGCCACCCACAGCCTCACCTACAGCCACCCACAGCCTCACCTACAGCCTCCTACAGCCACCCACACAGCCACCCACACAGCCTCACCTACAGTCACACACAGCCTCCTACAGCCTCACCTACAGCCTCCTACAGCCACCCACAGCCTCCTACAGCCTCACCCACAGCCACCCACAGCCTCACCCACAGCCTCCTACAGCCTCACCCACAGCCTCCTACAGCCTCACCTACAGTCACACACAGCTACCTACAGCCTCACCCACAGCCTCCTACAGCCTCACCCACAGCCTCCTACAGCCTCACCCACCGCCTCCTACAGCCTCACCCACAGCCTCCTACAGCCTCACCCACAGCCACCCACAGCCTCACCTACAGTCACACACAGCTACCTACAGCTCCTACAGCCTCACCCACAGCCACCTACAGCCTCACCTACAGTCACACACAGCTACCTACAGCCTCCTACAGCCTCACCCACAGCCTCCTACAGCCTCACCCACAGCCACCCACAGCCTCCCCTACAGCCTCCTACAGCCTCACCCACAGCCACCCACACAGCCTCACCTACAGTCACACACAGCCTCCTACAGCCTCACCTACAGCCTCCTACAGCCACCACAGCCTCCTACAGCCTCACCCACAGCCACCCACACAGCCTCACCTACAGTCACCCACAGCCTCCTACAGCCTCACCCACAGCCTCCTACAGCCTCCTACAGCCTCACCCACAGCCTCCTACAGCCTCACCTACAGTCACACACAGCCTCCTACAGCCTCACCTACAGCCTCCTACAGCCTCTTACAGCCTCACCCACAGCCTCCTACAGCCTCACCTACAGTCACACACAGCCTCCCCTACAGCCTCCTACAGCCACCCACAGCCTCCTACAGCCTCACCTACAGCCACCCACAGCCTCCTACAGCCACCCACAGCCTCCCCTACAGCCTCCTACAGCCTCACCCACAGCCACCCACACAGCCTCACCTACAGTCACACACAGCCTCACCTACAGCCTCCTACAGCCACCCACAGCCTCCCACACAGCCTCACCTACAGCCTCCTACAGCCTCCCACACAGCCTCACCTACAGCCTCCTACAGCCTCACCCACAGCCTCACCTACAGCCTCCTACAGCCTCACCCACAGCCACACACAGCCTCCCCTACAGCCTCCTACAGCCTCACCCACAGCCTCCTACAGCCTCACCCACAGCCTCCTACAGCCTCACCCACAGCCACCCACAGCCTCCCCTACAGCCTCCTACAGCCTCACCCACAGCCTCCCACACAGCCTCACCTACAGTCACACACAGCCTCCTACAGCCTCATCTACAGCCTCCTAAAGCCTCCCACACAGCCAACCACACAGCCTCACCTACAGTCACCCACAGCCTCCCACAGCCTCACCTACAGCCTCCTACAGCCACCCACACAGCCACCCACAGCCTCACCTACAGCCTCCTAAAGCCTCTCACACAGCCAACCACACAGCCTCACCTACAGTCACCCACAGCCTCCCACAGCCTCACCTACAGCCTCCTACAGCCACCCACACAGCCACCCACAGCCTCACCTACAGCCTCCTAAAGCCTCTCACACAGCCAACAACACAGCCTCACCTACAGTCACACACAGCCACCCACAGCCTCATCTACAGCCTCCTAAAGCCTCCACACAGCCAACCACACAGCCTCACCTACAGTCACCCACAGCCTCCACAGCCTCACCTACAGCCTCCTACAGCCACCCACACAGCCACCCACAGCCTCACCTACAGCCTCCTAAAGCCTCTCACACAGCCAACAACACAGCCTCACCTACAGTCACACACAGCCACCCACAGCCTCACTTACAGCCTCCTACAGCAACTCGTGGCGGCGTTTCCGCCTTGCCTAGTCGGTCACCACGGGCAACGCGTGACGCCACCGGCGTGAAACACCGAGCGCTCTCAGAAAATAGTTTTTATTTTTAAACACGTAGAAAGTAGGCTGTCGTGAGCTAAATCATCAATAAAAAAATTGTGGGGGGTGGGGTGGTGTCATATAAATATATAAATGTATTTTTAAAAAATATTAAAAAATAAATATTAATTAAAAACCACAGAGTCAGTGGCAATTCCGTGAAGTTGCCACTAGGAGGGGCTGTCTCGTGCGTGACCCCAGAGAATTCGGTGTTAAATTCAGATGAGAGGTCAGATCCGTACTGCGTGGCAGGCGTTTCAATAGATGCACGACAATTGTGATGTTCTTGGTTCTTTCGGTAAAGTCACGTGGAAGAGAAATAAAAAATAAAAAAATAAAACATAATAATATAATTCTTCTTGGTTCTTTCGGTAAAGTCACGTAGAAGGGAAATAAAAAATAAAAAATAAAACATAATAATATAATTCTTCTTGGTTCTTTCGGTAAAGTCACGTAGAAGGGAAATAAAAAATAAAAAAATAAAACATAATAATATAATTCTTCTTGGTTCTTTCGGTAAAGTCACGTAGAAGGGAAATAAAAAATAATAAAAATAAAACATAATAAAATAATTCTTCTTGGTTCTTTCGGTAAAGTCACGTAGAAGGGAAATAATAAAATATAAAAATAAAACATAATACAATAATTATTGGTTCTTTCGGTAAAGTCACGTGGAAGGAAAATAATAAAATAATAAAAATAAAACATAATAAAATTATTCTCACGACGTTTCGGCCACAACGCAAGCAGCCGTCTTCAGGTGAAGAACAGGTCTGTCGAGAAGACAGAGTCTGAACGCTGTCTTCCCGACAGACCTGGTCTTCACCTGAGGACGGCTGCTTGCGTTGTGGCCGAAACGTCGTGAGAATTATTTTATTATGTTAAATTTTTATTATTTTATTATTTCCCTTCTACGTGACTTTACCGAAAGAACCAAGAAGATGAATCCCTGCAGTCACGAAAGAAGCTTTAATCTGGACTTTGTGCTGTTATCTTGCTATAGTCTGGGACTGTAATGTTTGTTGCTCAAGCTTGAAATTGTTGTCTAAAAAAATCGGCATGAATTTATCTACTTTTCAATTCGTACTTATGTGTTTTCTTTATTTAGTTTACTTATTTGCTTATCTTTCCTGCATGCCTATCGTGCATTTGTATTGTTTCTTGTTGTTCTGAACCCGTCCCATACTGAACATCTGTGGGAAAACAGGTCTCTTGCGGTGTGAGCTGGTAGAAACGAACAAATGAATGGCTATAATAAAATGAAATGACGGGGGTACGATACGAAGGGAGAGTTTGAGGCCTAGTTCTAGGCTTTAGACCTAGCTGTAGGCTTTAGGCCGCTGTGAGTTAATTTATAATTTAAATGTTTTAATTAAAAAACTATCTCAGGGAATTAGAAGGGAATGTTACACTTGTTTAGCCAGGAAAGCCTCACCGAGTCTAAAGGTTTTTGTAGGGTCCTGCCAAGTGTTTGCAGTAGGGGGCGATGTTGCTACACCTAATCGGACATCGGACGGACAGACGGACGGACGATATAATCTATTGTAGGCTGGTTCACTTCGTTCCTACCAGTAAAAGCTTCTTCATAGCTAATCGGGGATTCCTCCAGTTATTAATGAACATTCAAATTACTCTGATTCATCCAGCGGTGAATAGACCACGTCAAACAACGGTGATCACCATTGACATCGCCACCAACCACAACGCTATTGCCATCGTAACATTTCAACGGAGTCATTCGCTAATTGCGGCAAACTCTTTGACATTGTCAAGAAGAATTCTCACTAACAGCAAATGTCACGGGTTGTGCCCTGGTCACCATGACTACGGGATGTGCCCTGGTCACCATGACTACAGGTTTGTGCCCTGGTCACCATGACTACGGGTTGTGCCCTAGTCACCATGACTACGGGATGTGCCCTGGTCACCATGACTACGGGATGTGCCCTGGTCACCATGACTACGGGTTGTGCCCTGGTCACCATGACTACAGGCTTGTGCCCTGGTCACCATGACAACGGGTTGTGCCCTGGCCACCATAACTACGGGATGTGCCCTGGTCACCATGACTACAGGTTTGTGCCCTGGTCACCATGACTACGGGTTGTGCCCTGGTCACCATGACTACGGGATGTGCCTTGGTCACCATGACTACGGGTTGTGCCCTGGTCACCATGACAACGGGTTGTGCCCTGGTCACCATGACTACTGGATGTGCCCTGGTCACCATGACTACGGGATGTGCCCTGGTCACCACGACTACGGGTTGTGCCCTGGTCACCATGACTACAGGATGTGCCCTGGTCACCATGACTACGGGTTGTGCCCTGGCCACCATGACTACGGGATGTGCCTTGGTCACCATGACTACAGGTTTGTGCCCTGGTCACCATGACTACGGGTTGTGCCTTGGTCACCATGACTACGGCATGTGCTCTGGTCACCATGACAACGGGTTGTGCCCTGGTCACCATGACTACGGGTTGTGCCCTGGTCACCATGACTACGGGTTGTGCCCTGGTCACCATGACAACCACCCAGCTGGCGTCACCATAGCAACCAAATCATTGGGGTCCATCGTTTAGCCTCTCCCTACGCTACAATTAGCTCGCTACCAGGAATAAACTCTCTAATTTTATCTCAATATTAATGAATTAAGTCTCTTCCTTTACCACACTATTATTAATGAACTCGCTTCTTTTAACTCACTATTAATTCAATGGCTTAATTTACCTCGCTGTTAATTTACTCGCTTATTTTAATGCGCTATTATCAATTTACTAGTAATTTTTTTTACCTCGCTATCATTAATTAACTCGATTTTTTACCTCACTCTTTTCACTCGTTTATTTTACATCGTTGTTAATAATTAACTCGCTTCTGTTACGTCACTCTCATTAATTTATTCGCTTATTTTACCTCAATATCATGAATTAACGCGGTTATTTCACCTCACTTATTAATTAATTCGCTTATTTTACATCACCACCATTAATTTACTCGCTTCTTTTACCTCAATATCATTAATGAACTCGGTTATTTTCACCTCACTTATTAATTAATTTGCTTATTTTACCTCAATATCATTAATGAACTCGCTTATTTTACCTCAATTATTAATTAATTTGCTTATTTTACCTCAATATCATTAAAGAACTCGCTTATTTTTACCTCATTATTAATTTGCTCGCTTATTTTACTTCAATATCATTAATGAACTCGCTTATTTCACCTCACTTATTAATTAACTCGCTTATTTTACATCGCCACTATTAATTTACTCGCTTATTTTACCTCAATATCATGAATTAACGCGGTTATTTCACCTCACTTATTAATTAATTCGCTTATTTAACTCAAAATCATTAATGAACTCGCTTATTTCACCTCACTTATTCATTAATTCGCTTATTTTACCTCAATATCATTAATGAAGTCGCTTATTTCACCTCACTTATTAATTAACTCGCTTATTTTACATCGCCACTTAATTTACTCGCTTATTTTACCTCAATATCATTAATGAACTCGGTTATTTTCACCTCACTTATTAATTAATTTGCTTATTTTACCTCAATATCATTAATGAACTCGCTTATTTTACCTCAATTATTAATTAATTTGCTTATTTTACCTCAATATCATTAAAGAACTCGCTTATTTTTACCTCATTATTAATTTGCTCGCTTATTTTACTTAAATATCATTAATGAAATCGCTTATTTCACCTCACTTATTAATTAACTCGCTTATTTTACATCGCCACTATTAATTTACTCGCTTATTTTACCTCAATATCATGAATTAACGCGGTTATTTCACCTCACTTATTAATTAATTCGCTTATTTAACTCAAAATCATTAATGAACTCGCTTATTTCACCTCACTTATTCATTAATTCGCTAATTTTACCTCAATATCATTAATGAAGTCGCTTATTTCACCTCACTTATTCATTAATTCGCTTATTTTACATCACCACTATTAATTTACTCGCTTATTTTACCTCAATATCATTAATGAACTCGGTTATTTTCACCTCACTTATTAATTAATTCGCTTATTTTACCTCAATATCATGAATTAACTCGCTTATTTTCACCTCATTAATTAATTCGCTTATTTTACATCACCACTGTTAATGAACTCGCTTCTTTAACCTCACCGTTATTTAACGCGCTTATTTTAACCCCGCTATTAGTGAACTTTTTACATCTTAATTTTGGAGCTTTCGTGACTGCAGGAATTATTCTTTGGTTCTTTCGGTAAAGTCACGTCTAAAGATAAAATAATAAATTAATAATAGCATATTACGACGTTTCGATTGCAACACAAGCAATCATCATCAGGTATAAAATAAATAGCAACAAAAATCTAACTATAGACAGACATACAAGCAGACAGACATCTCTCTGTGTGTGTCCTTGTGTCTGTGTGTGTGTGTCTGTGTGTCTGTGTGTGTCTGTGTGTGTGTGTCTGTGTGTTTCTGTGTGTGTTTCTGTGTGTGTGTGTCTGTGTGTGTCTATGTGTGTCTGTGCGTGTGTTGTGTCTATGTGTGTCTGCGTGTGTGTGTGTGTGTCTGTGTGTGTGTCTGTGTGTCTGTGTGTGTCTGTGTGTGTGTGTCTGTGCGTTTCTGTGTGTGTGTGTCTGTGTGTGTCTATGTGTGTCTGTGCGTGTGTGTGTGTCTATGTGTGTCTGTGTGTCTGTGTGTGTCTGTGTGTGTGTGTCTGTGTGNCTGTGTGTGTCTGTGTGTGTGTGTCTGTGTGTGTCGTGTGTGTGTGTCTGTGTGTGTGTCTGTGTGTCGTGTGTGTCTGTGTGTGTGTGTCTGTGTGTTTCTGTGTGTGTTTCTGTGTGTGTGTGTCTGTGTGTGTCTATGTGTGTCTGTGCGTGTGTGTGTCTATGTGTGTGCGTGTGTGTGTGTGTCTGTGTGTGTGTGTCTGTGTGTTTCTGTGTGTGTGTTTGTGTCTCTGTGTGTGTGTCTATGTGTGTCTGTGCGTGTGTGTGTGTCTGTGCGTGTGTGTGTGTCTGTGTGTGTCTGTGTGTGTGTCTGTGTGTGTCTGTGTGTGTGTTTCTGTGTCTCTGTGCGTGTGTCTCTGTGCGTGTGTTTGTCTGTGTGTGTCTCTGTGTGTGTGTTTCTGTGTGTGTGTGTCTTTGTGTGTGTGTGTCTGTGTGTGTGTTTGTATGTGTGTGTGTGTGTCTGTGTGTATCTGTGTGTGTGTGTGTTTGTATGTGTGTCTGTGTGTGTGTGTGTCTGTGTGTGTGTCTGTCCGTGTGTGTCTATGTGTGTGTCTCTATGTGTCTGTGTGTGTGTGTGTGTGTCTGTGTGTGTCTATGTGTGTGTCTGTGTCTATGTGTGTGTGTCNGTGTGTGTGNCTGTCTGTGTGTGTGTTACTGTGTGTGTCTATGTGTATCTGTGTGTGTGTGTCTCTATTTGTGTCTGTATGTGTGTGTGTGTGTCTGTCTCTGTGTGTCTCTGTGTTTCTGTGTGTGTGTGTCTCTATGTGTGCCTGTGTGTGTGTCTCTGTGTGTCTGTCTATGTTTGTCTCTAATTGTGTCTGTATGTATGTGTGTCTGTGTGTCTGTCTTTGTGTGTCTCTGTGTGTGTCTGTGCGTGTGTCTCTGTGTGTCTGTCTCTTTGTTTATGTGCGTGTGTCTCTGTGTTTCTGTGCGTGTGTCTCTGTGTGTCTGTCTATGTGTGTTTCTATTTGTGTATTATGTATGTATGTGTGTCTGTCTCTGTGTGTCTCTGTGTTTCTGTGTGTGTCTCTGTGTGTCTGTGTGTTTCTATTTGTGTCTGTGCGTGTCTCTGCGTGTGTGTCTATGTGTGTCTGTGTGTGTGTCTATGTGTGTCTATGTGTGTCTGTGTGTCTGTGTGTGTATGTGTGTCTGTGTGTGTCTGTGTGTCTGTGTGTGTGTGTGTCTATGTGTGTCTGTGTGTCTCTGTGTGTGTGTGTCTGTGTCTGTGTGTGTCTGTGTGTCTCTGTGTGTGTGTGTGTGTTACTGTGTGTATGTGTGTCTGTGTGTGTGTCTGTGTGTGTGTGTCTAGGTGCTCGCTAACAGCACTTGCCCCAACAGTCTGTTAAAGGCTATACGGGGTTCTTTGTTCTTTGTGTCTCTGTCTGTCTGTGTGTGTGTCTGTGTCTCTATGTGTGTCTCTATGTGTCTGTGTGTCTCTATTTGTGTCTGTGTGTGTGTCTGTGTGTGGGTATCTGCGTGTCTCTGTATTTCTCTGTGCGTGTCTATGTGTGTCTGTGTGTGTCTGTGTGTGTGTCTATGTGTGTCTGTGTGTCTCTGTGTGTGTGTGTCTATGTGTATCTGTGTGTGTGTCTATGTGTGTCTATGTGTGTCTATGTGTGTCTGTGCTAGTGTAGCGGTCAGCACGCAGCGCTACGAACCCGGCGACCCGAGTTCGATTCCCGCTCACGGCCACCAACACCATCAGTGACGAGTATCTGAACTGGTCTTGGGCCTCCCCTAGGTCGACTGAGCCTCAAATTAGTACCTGGTGCGGTGTGTAAACATCGCTAGCACTGGGGAGACAAAGGCGGCCGGGTGTGGTGCTCGCTATTCGCTAACAGCACCTGCTGCTACACTCTTTTAAGGCTACACGGGGGATCTTTTTCGTCGTCTGTGGGACAAGATTGTTATTCATGGATTAATGTATGCTATGCACCCCCCTTGAAGGCGTGAAAACTAAAACAAAAATCCCAGAAAAGCCACTCACATGAATACAAAATAAGCTAAAATATTTTAAGATTAACAATAATTAAGCTGCAAAGCTTCATAGTCTTAGGTTTTTTCGGTAAAATCACGTAGGTAAAAAAAAAATTAATAAAAATAAAATAAAAATAAAATAAAAATCACGACGTTTCGGAGGCAACACAAGCTTCCGTCTTCAGGTGGAACCGTCACAGCCACGACAGCTGTATCAAGTGAGAGAAATTCAAAGAAACAGTATTAGTATCACCCTCAACCAGTATATATACAAATACGTCGTGATTTTTATTTTATTTTACTTTTATTAATTTTAATTTTTTACCTACGTGACTTTACCGAAAAAACCTAAGAATATGAATCCTTGCAGTCACGAAAGCTTCAAATACAGAATTAAGAAGCAAAGCAATTATAGATAGGTACACGTGGTGAAAGGCACGCCACTTGCTAGCGGAACGGCTGCCAAACAAATGCAGCTATAGTGTGGAATTCGGCCTACTCTTCCACACTCAGTCAGACATCTCGGTAGAGGTTTGAGTACCCACACTTTGCTCCAATCACTTGACTGTGTGATTTGTGTGCATTTGTACTGCGGTGCAGAGTGTGCGTTAAAGATTTGAAGTTTTCGTGACTGCAAGGATTCATACTCTTAGTTCTTTCGGTAAAGTCACGTTGGTAAAAAATGAAAAAAATATTTAAAATTAATAAAGTAAAATAAAATTCCAGATTTGAAGCTTTCGTGACGGCAAGGATTCATACTCTTAGTTCTTTCGGTAAAGTCACGTAGGTAAAACATTTAAAAATATTAAAAATTAATGAAAGTAAAATAAAATTCTTGATTTGAAGCATTCGTGACTGCAAGGATTCATACTCTTAGTTCTTTCGGTAAAGTCACGTAGGTAAAATTTAATAAATATTAAAAATTAATGAAAGTAAAATAAAATTCTTGATTTGAAGCATTCGTGACTGCAAGGATTCATACTCTTAGTTCTTTCGGTAAAGTCACGTAGGTAAAACATTTAAAAAATATTAAAAATTAATGAAAGTAAAATAAAATTCTTGATTTGAAGCTTTCGTGACTGCAAGGATTCATACTCTTAGTTCTTTCGGTAAAGTCACGTTGGTAAAAAATGAAAAAAATTTTAAAATTAATAAAAGTAAAATAAAAATTCCAGATTTGAAGCTTTCGTGACTGCAAGGATTCATACTCTTAGTTCTTTCGGTAAAGTCACCATGTAGGTAAAAATGAAATTAAAATTAATAAAAATAAAACAATAAAATGACCGTCACAGCAAAATATATTTTGCTTAATTTTAATTTCATTGTTTACCTACGTGACTTTACCGAAAGAACTAAGAGTATGGTGCATTAAAGGTTTGTGACCTCTGGATTGCAAGTGTCCCATCTCTTCACAGCCATCATTTTCTTGATACGATGCAATTGTTTAAGTTTGCCTTGTGTATAATCTTCTATACGTCGTGGACATCTGTGAAAAAAATAGTTTAATTGATCATTGGATTCATCCAGTCTGAAATAAAGATTCTGATATTTTGAGAGCCATATTGGAGACATTGTCTTATAGTGGTAAGAACCTCCTGGTTACACCAGCCACAGGGGATTATTGTGTCCGTCCGTCCGTCCGTCCATCCGTCGTCCATCCAAAAATGGGAGGGTGGGGCTGGGTGGAGAGGGAGAATGGGGAGGGCTGGGTGGGGAGGGAGGGGCTGGGTGGGGAGGGTGGGGAGGGGCTGGGTGGGGAGGGGAGAGTGGGGAGGGCTGGGTGGGGAGGGAGGGGCTGGGTGGGGAGTGGAGAGTGGGAGGGGCTGGGTGGGGAGTGTGGTGCTGGGTGGGGAGGGGAGGGTGGGGAGGGGCTGGGTGGGGAGGGAGGGGCTGGGTGGTGAGGGTGGGGAGGGTCTGGGTGGGGAGGGGAGAGTGGGGAGGGGCTGGGTGGGGAGGGTGGGCTGGGTGGGGAGGGGAGGGTGGGGAAGGGCTGGGTGGGGAGGAGGGGCTGGGTGGGGAGGGTGGGGAGGGGCTGGGTGGGGAGGGTGGGGAGGGCTGGATTGAACCCACGACCTCCTGTATCCAAGGCGAGGTAGTTAACATCTCCTAGCCACCGTGATGATGATGAGAGAGAGAGACACGCAAACTCCAAATATACAGCAGCAGCAGCAGCAGACATCGTCAGGGTCACGATCGAACCCACGACCTCCTATATACCAGGCGAGGTAGTTAACATCTCCCAGCCACTGTGATGATGATGATAATGAGAGAGAGATACGCAAACTACAAATATACAGCAGCAGGCGTCAGGGTCAGGATCGAACCCACGACCTGTACACCAAGCGAGGTAGTTAACATCTCCTAGCCACCGTGACTCGCCAATCCCTATCCAGAGTTTGCTCGTCTTGAATCAACGCGGCTGAATTGGTGTACTCCCGTGTGGCTGATGAGTTGTGTAAAAATATATCTATTAATTTATGTTTAATGTGAAGAGATTGGCACGTCCGTGAAATGTTTCTCATTATTGATGAAAAGCACGCTGCAATATTGTCGCTTAGCCACTAGGTGGCTGCAGTCTGCTGGGTTGTAATCTGGAAAAAAACATGCTTTGGCTCTGTCTATAAATTCAAGTAGATAGGTTCAAATTAATGGAAAATAAAATTAAAACGACGACGTTTTGATCACAACACAAGCGATCGGCATCCTCTTTGTTTCCTCTCCTGATGACGATGGCTTGTGTAGCGATCGAAACGTCGTAGTTTTTTAATTTTATTTCATAAATTTGAACCTATCTACGTGACTTTACCGAAAGACCCAAAGAACATGAATTCCTGCAGTCACGAAAGCTTTAAGTTAAGATTGGATAAAACATGTTTCAACTTGATTTGGAGCTGTGTGTCTATGTTATGTGTCTATGTTGTGTGTCTTTCTCTGTGTGTCTCTGTGTTATCTCTCACTCTGCTTGAGTGTCTGTCTGTGTGTCTATGTTGTGTGTCTCTCTCTGTGTGTCTCTCTCTGTGTGTCTCTGTGTGTGTCTCTCTGTGTGTCTATGTGTGTGTGTCTCTCTGTGTGTCTGTGTGTGTGTCTCTCTGTGTGTCTCTGTGTTGTCTCTCTCTGCTTGTGTGTCTGTGTGTCTCTCTCTGTGTGTCTGTGTCTCTCTGTGTGTCTCTGTGTGTCTCTCTCTGTGTGTCTGTGTCTCTCTCTCTCTGTGTGTCTCTGTGTTGTCTCTCTCTGCTTGTGTGTTTATGTTGTGTCTCTCTCTGTGTTGTCTCTCTCTGCTTATGTGTCTGTCTGTGTGTTCCCGAGTCTGTGTTTTGTAACTCTCTCTCAAATGTAGCAATCTTTGGAAGAACGTAATCAACCAGGTAGGGTCTGGACTGTTATGTTAGCCGACTCTCTGTGTTGTATTGCATTATATTTTTAAGTTTACTAGGTTTTTTTCGCTTTCATTTGTACCTGATGATGATTGCTTGTGTTGCAATCGAAACGTCGTATGCTTTTTGTTATTTATTATTTTTACGTGACTTTACTGAAAGAACCAAAGAGTATAATAATGTTACCGGAATTTTATGAATGCTTTCCAGCATTGAGAGCGGTTGATGCATCAGCTGAGTCCGTCTGTCTATCCGTGTGTAAGGGGCCGTCCATATATGACGTCACGCACCTAGGGGGCGGGGGGTCAGACATTTGTGACGATGTGTGACGAGGGGGGTGGGGTTGAGAAATGTGACGTCACATCAAAATGCACAACTTTAAATAAATATAGACAACACGTTCTACTTAATTAAATAGACTTTTAAATAAATGTTTTCTCCTACAACATCAGAGTGCAGCGCCACGTTAAATACGCACTACACTGACAATAGTTTAAAGCGATTTGAAGCATGTTTTATATATTTTTTTTGGGGGGGGGGGGGGGCAGAGCTTTGTGACGTCATATTTGAGGGTGGGGGGGTCTGACTTTTTGTAACGCCGTGTGACGAAGGGGGGGGGGGGGTGGGGGTCAAACATCCAAAATCGCGTGACGTCATTTATGGACGGCCCCTAACATCGGGGTCACGGTGATTCTCACAGAGTTGATCCCATATGAGTGGAACTCCGGTGTAGAGTTGAGTTGCTACTGGGAACTCACCCTGATGATAACCGGACCACGTTCATCACAGGGGAATTAGTGAGGCTCTGTCTGTCTGTCTGTAACGTGGAGGTCACGGTGACTCCCATAGAGTTGATCCCATATGAGTGGAACTCCGGTGCGGAGTTGAGTCGCTACTGGGAACTCATCCTGGTGATAACCGGACCACGTTGATCACAGAGTGAATGAGTGAGCTCTGTCTGTCTGTCTGTAACGTGGAGGTCACGGTAACTCCCATAGAGTTGATCCCATACGAGTGGAACTCCGGTGTAGAGTTGAGTTGCTACTGGGAACTTACCCTGGTCATAACCGGACCACGTTGATCATAGGGTGAATTAGTGAGCTCTGTCCGTCTGTCTGTAGCGTGGAGGTCACGGTAACTCCCATAGAGTTGATCCCATATGAGTGGAACTCCGATGCGGAGTTGCTATAGGCGACTTACACTGGAGAAAAACCGGACCGTATGGATCAAAGCGTGGCCCAAAACTTCTGTTAGCCGGTCAAAAAAATTGATTTTTTAATCCTTTATATTAAGTTCGCTTGCTTGCTTAGGACCGTGCAAATCTTTCGGTCGTTTTTTAACCCACTTCCCGTGATCCAATCGAGCTGACATTTTGCACACAGACTCGTTGTGCGTGGTAATTTATTTTCGTGAAATTTTTTTTCCAAAATTTTACACTTTTTAGGACAAAAATATTATATTTAATTACTAATTGCTTAATGCTGCCATGCAATCATCTGACCGACCCATAGTTGGCAGCCATCTCAAGCCAGAGGACGAGAGGACTCTAGCCGCCACGCATATAAAGGATTTATAGTGAAAAACTTTGTTTTTACGGGTTATACTTGTTTTTTGTTGTTTTTTCTAGGCTCCTCCGGGTTTTCCCCTCCACATTTAGAAGCTACATCACGCGCTTAAGACTATTTTGGCTGCTTATACAATCTAGATTTGAAGTTTTCGTGACTGCAAGGATCCATACTCTTTGGTTCTTTCGGTAAAGTCACGTAGTTGAAAAAATAAAACAAATATAAAATAAAATTGTATTTTTGTTATTTTTTCATGTTTTCACCTACGTGACTTTACCGAACGAACCAAAGAATATGCTTATACATTTCCACGCGGTGCTTATGATGATAAGCCCACTTCGCTTCTGAAAAAGATGTAGAGCTCATTGGGCCTTAGCTGGTAAACTAGAAAACAAAATGCCATGTTTGGGTGTATTTATTTCTTTTTAGTGAATTGGCTTATCCATCATATACTCTGCACTCCTATCATCGTTTTGTATTGCTTAGTTGTAATTAAATTCTGATCCCGTGCGCCTACTGGACATCTGTGAAAGACAGCTTCTTAGAGCTCATGGATTTCTCCAGGATAAATAGAGATTATGATTCTGAACATGAACTATGAACTAAACGATTTTTTTTGTTATTTTACCAAGCGAGGCCTGGCCACAAATAATAGCTCAACGAAGTGGAGCTTATCATCAATCGGACATTTATGGCAGCCAAATTCTCTGGACACGTGACCACGGGGAGAGTAGAGACACGCAAACTCCAAATATACAGCAGCAGGCGTCGTCAGGGTCGGGATCGAACCCACGACCTCCTGTACACCAGGCGAGGTAGTTAACATCTCCTAGCCACCGTGATGATGATGAGAGAGAGAGACACGCAAACTCCAAATATACAGCAGGCGTCAGGGTCGGTATCGAACCCACGACCTCCTGTACACCAGGCGAGGTAGTTAACATCTCCTAGCCACCGTGATGATGATGAGAGAGAGAGACACGCAAACTCCAAATATACAGCAGCAGGCGTCAGGGTCGGTATCGAACCCACGACCTCCTGTACACCAGGCGAGGTAGTTAACAAATCGGGACCGTGGCGCCCGTGTATATATATTTTAGTTTCACGTAAAATTATCCGATTTAAAGCTTTCGTGACTGCAGGGATTCATCTTATTGGTTCTTTCGGTAAAGTCACGTAGAAGGAAAATAATAAAATAATAAAAATAAAACATAAACAGGACCTGCGGGGTGGGCTGGTAGGAATAATACTTAGTACCGGTACAGGGATATCGACCGGGTATAGAGGAGTTAAAGAAAAAATTACTGTATTCTAGTGTAACGTTAATTAAAAGTGTTTGTTTTGACAAGAAACGCTGTGAGATTTATAGACCCCCCAACACCACCCTCCCACCAGCCACCACCACCCCCACCACCACCACCCCACCACCACCACCCCCCACCACCACCTTCTGCACTAGGCCTCGCGAAGCCTGCCGCACTAGGCCTCGCGCCGTGCTTTTCGTGCACAAATAAGGCGAATAAATGTATCTCGTCTCTGTGTTAATAAATGTTTCTTGTCTCTGTGTTAAAAAAACGTGCTGCGTTTCAGGAAAGTATTTTATTTTAAATAAACGTGCTGCGTTTCATCTCTGTGTTAATAAGCCTGCCGCACTAGGCCTCGCGAAGCCTGCCGCACTAGGCTTCGCGCCGTGCTTTTCGTGCACAAATAAGGCGATTAAATGTATCTCGTCTCTGTGTTAATAAATGTTTCTTGTCTCTGTGTTAAAAAAGCGTGCTGCGTTTCAGGAAAGTATTTTATTTTAAATAAACGTGCTGCGTTTCATCTCTGTGTTAATAAGCCTGCCGCACTAGGCCTCGCGAAGCCTGCCGCACTAGGCCTCGCGCCGTGCTTTTCGTGCACAAATAAGGCGATTAAATGTATCTCGTCTCTGTGTTAATAAATGTTTCTTGTCTCTGTGTTAAAAAAGCGTGCTGCGTTTCAGTAAAGTAATCTTGAAGCGAAGTTTAAAGTTTTGCCGTGATACGCCGGAAGCGACGGCCATCTTGTTTAATTCACAGATCGGAGGGGGAGCAGGCGGCCATCTTGTCGGACAGGGTCATGCCAAGTGTTTGCAGTAGGGGGCGATGTTGATACACGGACGGACGGACGGACAGTCGGACGGACGGACGGACACATTAATCTATTGGTGGTCTGGTCCACTTCGTTCCTACCAGTATAAAATAATTCTCATGACGTTTCGGCCTTTACCTAAGGACCAGGTCTGTAGGGGAGACAGCGTCTCCCCAACAGACCTGGTCTTCACCTGAGGACGGCTGCTTGCGTTGTGGCCGAAACGTCGTGAGAATTATATTTTATCGTGTTTTAAATTTTTATTATTTTATTATTTCCCTTCTACATGACTTTACCGAAATAACCAAGAAGATGAATCCCTGCAGTCACGAAAGCTTTAAATCGAAAAAAAAGATGATGTTGATGATGTAGATGATGATGTTGATGATGATGATGATGTTGATGATGTTGATGATGATGTTGATGATGATGATGATGTTGATGATGTTGATGATGTGAATGACGCTGTCTTTCCGACAGACCTGTTCTTCACCTGACGACGGCTGCTTGCGTTGTGGCCGAAACGTCGTGAGAATTATTTTATTATGTTTTATTTTATTATTTTATTATTTCCCTTCTACGTGACTTTACCGAAAGAACCAAGAAGATCAAATTATCCATCCGCAGCACTTTTGCTGGTGCTATTTCTCCGACCGCTTTCATCGTCTGTTGTAAATTTGAGAAAACATCTAACAAAAAATATAATAACGTCATGTCAGGATCAGCGGGGTTAATTGCAACTGGAGTGTCTGTGTCTTTGCTGATCACGGGAGGTGTGTGTGTGGGGGGGGGGGCTTAGGGGTGGTGTGGTGCTCTTTGCAAGCCTACTGGGTCAAAAGTTATTCCGCTAATTGGATGTGGAGTCAAACATCGCAAGCTCAATGTCAGAGCAGATCAAAAAACATTTTTTTTTATCACAAGAGCGCCTTGTTTTCACACTGGGGCTTTGCAATAATTTGCATAAGAATGTTAAACCTCGTTGATTGGATATCGCCTGTAGTTCTAGTTTTGAAGCTTTCGTGACTGCAAGGATTCATATTCTTAGGTTTTTTCGGTAAAGCAACGTAGGTAAAACATTAAGATTAATGAAAGTAAAATAAAATAAAAATCACGACGTTTCGGAGGCAACACAAGTCTCCGTCTTCAGGTGGGACCGTCACAGCCACTTGATACAGCTGTCGTGGCTGTGACGGTTCCACCTGAAGACGGAAGCTTGTGTTGCCTCCGAAACGTCGTGATTTTTATTTTATTTTTATTTTACTTTTTATTAATTTTAATGTTTTACCTACACAGTGACTTTACCGAAAAAAAACAAAAAATATCGCCTTGTAGCTTTTACAATTGACACAAACACACAAAAATAAATAAATAAAATATCACACGTAGGTGACCAGGTGACTTGGAGGTCAGAGGGGGAGAGGGGGGAGGGTGTTTAAAATCCTGAGGATTTTCGTCATGCCTCCCTTGATTAAAGCCCTGGTTCTTTCATACTCTTAGGTTTTTCGGTAAAGTCACAAAATAAATAAATAAAAATATAATTGAAATAATAATAGAAATAAAAGAAAAAATCACGACGTTTCGGAGGCAACACAAGTCTCCGTCATCAGGTGGGACCGTCACAGCCAGATTTACTGTCTCAAGTGAGGCAAAAATCCAAGAGTCGAGCTCTTAAATACGAGTTGAAGGGGGGAGGGAAGGGGAGGGGCTTATCTGAATTTCGTAGCCAATGAGTGGAACGTGTTAGGGGGGTGGGCGGGGCTTAAAGAGAACAGTTGGGTGCATCTTGTTGATGTTTTACTCGATGTTGGTTCATCTTCTTGGTTCTTTCGGTAAAGTCACGTAGAAGGGAAGTAATAAAATAATAAAAATAAAACATAATAAAACAATTCTTACGACGTTTCGGCCACAACGCAAGCAGCCGTCCTCAGGTTATTTTATAAAACAATTCTCACGACGTTTTGGCCACAACGCAAGCAGCCGTCCTCAGGTTATTTTATTATTTCCCTTCTACGTGACTTTACTGAAAGAACCAAGAAGATGAATCCCTGCAGTCACGAAAGCTTTAAATCAAAATTCGATGTTGGTTGACAATCCAAATACAACAAAGGAGAGGAGAGTGCTGTTAAACTCGGTAAAGTAGAATAGTAGCTGTCAAATAAGATGGTCCACTACTATACACTATACACTACTATACACTACACTATACACTACTACACTATACACTACTACACTACACTATACACTACTATACACTACACTATACACTACTACACTACACTACTACACTACACTATACTATACACTACACTATACACTACTACACTATACACTACTACACACTACTATACACTATACACTACTACACTATACACTACGATGCACTACTACACTATATACTACTACACTATACACTACACTATACACTACTATACACTACTATACACTACTACACTATACACTACACTACTATACACTACTATACACTTCTATACACTACTACACTATACACTACTACACTACTATACACTACACTATACACTACACTATACACTACTACACGATATACTACTACACTATACACTACTACACTACTACACTATACACTACTACACTACTATACACTACACTATACACTACACTATACACTACTACACGATATACTACTACACTATACACTACTATACACTACTACACTATACACTACTATACACTACACTATACACTACACTATACACTACTACACGATATACTACTACACTATACACTATACTATACACTACTACACTATACACTACTATACACTACACTATACACTACTAGACACTACTACACTATACACTACTATACACTACACTATACACTACTACACTATATACTACTACACTATACACTATACTATACACTACTATACACTACTACACTACTACACAACTATACACTACACTATACACTACTATACACTACACTACTACACAATCCAAATACAAAATGGAGAGTGCTGTTAAACGCTGGGGATGTCAAACACTCGGTGAAGTAGAATAGTTACTGCAGTTCCATACTATTAACATTTCTTCCCTTTATTAATGCTACCCCTATCCCTCCCTTTGATGCTGCTAATCCTACATAATGCACGAGCATAATATGACTTTGAAACCCCCCGCCCACCTCCTACGCATTCCACAAGTAGTGACTAATCCCATATCTGCATTTCCCATAAATATGCTAAATTCCTCTTGATAAGCAAATTCCTTTGTCAGGGCGCTCTTCCCCCTCCAACCCAGCTTAAATAGACGCTGCCAAGCCTGGTGGTGTTCATTCAGACGCTGTCTTTCCGACAGCTCTGTTTCTTCACCTGAGGACGGCTGCTTGCGTTGTGGCCGAAACGTCGTGAGAATTATTTTATTATGTTTTATTTTTATTCTTTATTATTTCCCTTCTACGTGACTTTACCGAAAGAACCAAGAAGATAGAATAGTACCTGTCAAATAAGATGGTCCAAATATGTGCAGTTAAATATTTTTTCATGGTTAATAACATCTTTCCAATGTCAAGGACCTCCTTTGTCAGTTCCAAAATATACTAATAGGGCTTTTCCCCATTTTTCTGGCAACAAAACTGACACCTTTGCAAGGAACCATGCTTGCATTAACCACAATACTTGCAGTCAAATGCAAACAAAAAACAATACTCTGATCATTTATGCTTTGTCTTTGAAACTGATTGTCCACACTCTGTCTCTGGTGTGCCAGTTTCAAAGACAATGATAAATTATCAGAGTATTGTTTTTTGTTTGCATTTGAGAAGAGGGTTAATGTATGATGTCTCTGGTGTGGACCAATCAGTTTCAAGGACAATGCATAAATTATCAGAGTATTATTTTTGTTTGCATTTGACTGCAAGTATTGTGGTTAATGTAAGCATGTCTCTGGTGTGGACCAATCAGTTTCAAGGACAATGCATAAATTATCAGAGTATTAATTTTTGTTTGCATTTGACTGCAAGTATTGTGGTTAATGTTAGCATGATTTCTTGCTAAAGGTGTCAGTTTTGTTTGCCAAAAAAGGGGAAAAACCCTATTAGTATATTTTGGTAATGGCAAAGGAGGTCCCATGATGTAGCTGCACACCCCGAGCTCTCATTACTCTGGTAGTGAGTTGTCTTGGAACTGTGCGCCTTTTGGCATCATCTGGTCGAGCACCATATGAGACTAGGCTCTAAAGAAAGCTGTCTCTGGTGTGGACCAATCAGTTTCAAAGACAATGCATACATTATCAGAGTATTGTTTTATTGTTTGCATTTGACTGCAAGTATCGTGGTTAATGTAAACATGATTTCTTGCTAAAGGTGTCAGTTTTGTTGCCAGAAAAAAATGGGAAAAACCCCTATTAGTACATCTTTCCAATGATTACTCAGTTTGTATCCATCATCACGGTTCAAGTTATGTCCGAACACTTGAACGGAGGAGTCTACCCATTCTCAGGGACCGAGTCAGCGAGCGCGTCCACGACTGCACGTGAATATTAAACAACAAAAACAACAGCAGCAACAACAACAGCAACAACAACAACAACAGCAACAACAACAGCAGCATCAGCACAAAATTATCGCCCGTAGCGATAAATGTTAATTGTGGATTTCGTCTTGGATAACGTCCAGCTCCGACAATGAAATCACGACATTGCTCTGTGATGCTGGATGCAATTACCAGCGAAACGTGGTACAACTCAAATTGTAAATGTTGTGGCTTCAACACACCGGTGGGGCTAAAGCAGTGAACTATTTGTCTTTTGTCAACGTGACACTTTTTTTACTGATTGGCCGTGTCGGGTGGTGGAGGGTTACGACATTTATAAATAACGCGGCGATCTAAACCCAAAAACGTTGATTATGAATAACGGACATGTTTACTTAATCCCACGACAAAGATTCCCCAGTGTAGCCTTAACGGAATGTTGGGGCAAGTGCTGTTAGCGAGCACCTATGAAGGCCGGCACGGCACACGAGGGGGTGGGTGCCAGCACCGTGCCCAGCCGCCTTTGTCTCCCCAGTGCTGATGTTAACGCACCGCACCAGGTACTCATTTGAGGCTGAGTCGAGCTAGGGAGGCCCAGGACCGGTTCAGATGTCGTCACCGGCGTTGGCCGTGGGTGGGAATCGAACCCGGGTCTCAGGGGTTCACAGCACGGACACACGTAAACATTCGCCCACCCCACCACCCCACGCATCTCCACCGACAAAAAAAGACGTAAAATTAACCCGTAAAAACTAAGTTTTTCATTATAAATCCTTTATATGCGTGGCATCGGTTTTATTTATTATTCATTTCTCTTTTTCTTGAGTAAGAGTTTCATTTTGATCACATTGGTATTTTAAATTAAATATGAATTTTTTTCCTAAAAAGTGGAAAATTTTGGAAAAAAATTTTTCACGAAAATAAATTGTCACGCACAACGAGTCTGTGTGCAAAACGTCAGCTCGATTGGATCACGGGAAGTGGGTTAAAAAACGACCGAAAGATTTGCACGGTCCTAAGCAAGCAAGCAAGTGAACTTAATATAAAGGATTTAAAAAGGTTGATCTATCACAGTTGAGCTATAGCGGCGTTCTTCGCTGCAAAGCCCGTGGGCTACTGATGGCCAGCCCTTGGTGGCATTTCGTGCGGCCCTTCAACGATAATGCACAGACGGTGAAATATCAGTGCCGGATTGAGTTAGTGCGAGGCCTGTAGCATGTGACATTATAAAGTGGCCCGAAATAAAATGTAAAAAAAACACGTAAATATGAAAAACCGCATTTGTTTCTTGCCTTGTAAATTAATGTATTTTTGCATTTGCTATACAGCCCAGATAATCCCACAAAACGCTAGCATTAAATACCCCGGTCGTTCATAAAGTTGAAGGCGGTATAGTACTATGAATAGAGCAAGTGCAGAATTACTGAAACCGGAATGATAGCTTGAAAATGCGGGGCCCGTAGCTACTAACATGTAGTAGTAGCTACTAACATGTGTAGTACTACTACTATATGTGTAGTACTACATATGTAGCTACTACTACATGTGTAGTACTACATGTGTAGCTACTACTACATATGTAGCTACTACTACATGTGTAGCTACTACATATGTAGCTACTACTACATGTGTAGCTACTACTGCATGTGTAGCTACTACTACTACTACATGTGTAGCTACTACTACACATGTAGCTACTACTACATGTGTAGCTACTACATGTGTAGTAGTAGCTACTACATAGTAGTAGTAGCTACTACTACACATGTGTAGCTACTACTACTACTGCATGTGTAGCAGCTACTACTACATGTGTAACTACTACTACTACTACACGTGTAGCTTCTACTACGTGTATAGCTGCTACTACAACATGTGTAGCTACTACTATACATGTGTAGCTATTACACATGTAGCTACTTTTGCTACGAGAATAACACTGGTCAACACACTTTTTCTGGCACAAGGTATTCCAACGGGTTTAAGGTAATTTTGGGGTGCTGATTCCAAATCTGGCATCAGTTTTGTCTACCACATCAGGTTTTGAGATATCAAATATTGCATTTTCAATAAAAACTGCAGAAGAAAAATAGTAAATAAATGTGGATATCTACATAAGATGATATTATAAACACACTATCCTAAAAATACAGCACCATATTTTGACACTAAAGCAGTCACTGACTCTCAACAACTTGCAATCATAATGACCAGAGTTAATTTCGGGTAAAATCAATGAATGTGGGGTATGCCGATAGCATAACAAGTATAACCCGTAAAAACCAAGTTTTTCACTCTAAATCCTTATATGCGTGGCGGCTAGAGTCCTCTCGTCCTCTGGCTTGAGATGGCTGCCACCTATGGGTCAGATGATTGCCTGCCACCATTACACAATTGGTAATTAAATATAATATTTTTGTCCTAAAAAGTGTAAAATTTTGGAAACATTTTTTCACGAACATTAATTGTCTCGCACAACGAGTCTGTGTGCAAAATGTCAGCTCGATTGGATCACGGGAAGTGGGTTAAAAACGACCGAAAGATTTGCACTGTCGTAAGCGCGCAAGCAAGCAAGTGAACTTAATATAAAGGATTAAAAAATGAGATGTGATAGAGCAAATCTGAGACATTTTGGCGGCACCGAAATGTTAAAACGCTGCATCCCCGAAAAAATTTTTTTTTACCAGATAACGGCACTGGCATCATCATCATCACGTGTTGCTAATAATTTTAGAATGGCGTGCACTCACTCACTGTGTCATATCCCTGCCACCTCCCTCTAATGGAAGAACGCTGACGTTGAATCGCTGGAGGAAGGCAAGCCTTAAGGCGCTCTCTCAAATCCCTGTATAGTGGAGACCCTATTCTTTGGTTCTTTCGGTAAAGTCACGTATAAAGATAAATAATAATGTAAATAATAGCATA
>MU249696.1:126818-195011 GCA_018977245.1 Lethenteron camtschaticum | reverse complement strand
TCCACGTTAATTAACGCTTTCAAAAAGGCCTGACTACACGCGCGCAAAAAGATGGGCCGTTGGGCAAATGCTCTTAGCATGCCCCGATTAAACTAACAAAAATTCTAGATAATTTCGTGAGCAAGGATTCATATTCTTAGGTTTTTTCGGTAAAGTCACTAGGTAAAAATTTAAATTAATAAAATTAAAATAAAATAAAAATCACGACGTTTCGGAGGCAACACAAGCTTCCGTCTTCAGGTGGAACTGTCACAGCACGATAGCTGTATCAAGTGAGAGAAATTCCAAGAACACAGTCCTTGATATATACTGGTTGATCTTTGGGTGTGAGAACTGGACTTCTTATCTCGTTGTCTGTTAAAAACTCTGAAGGGGAATTCCTCCCCGTAGAGGGTATNCATTGATTTGAACTGTGACGCAGATTCATAGTCTGATTTTTTGGTAAAGTCACGTGAATTAAAAATTAATAAAAGTAAAATAATAAAAATCACAACGTTTCGGAGGCAACACAAGCTTCCGTCTCAGGTGGAACCGTCACAGCCCGAAGCTGTGTTGCTCCGAAACTCGTGATTTTTCTTCTTGGTTCTTTCGGTAAAGTCACGTAGAAGGGAAGTAATAAATAATAAAAATAAAACATAATACAATAAAACTTCCCTTCAGGTGAAGACGGCTGCTTGCGTTGTAGCCGAAACGTCGTGAGAATTATTTTATTATGTTTTATTTTTTTATTTTTNCCCTTCTACGTGACTTTACCGAAATAACCAAGAAGATGAATCCCTGCAGTCACGAAAGCTTTAAATCGAAAGTCGTGATTTTTATTTTATTTTACTTTTATTAATTACATTTTTTTACCTACGTGACTTTACCGAAAAAANCCTAAGAATATACAAAGAATAAAATAGGCTGTCGCATGTAACAATTTTTAAATCCTTTATATTAAGTTCACTTGCTTGCTTGCGCGCTTACGACCGTGCAAATCTTTCGGTCGTTTTTTAACCCACTTCCCGTGATCCAATCGAGCTGACATTTTGCACACAGACTCGTTGTGCGAGACAATTAATTTTTGTGAAAAATGTTTTCCAAAATCTTACACTGTTTAGGGAAAATAAATAAATATTTAACTACCAATTGCTTAATGCTGGCAGACAATTATCTGACCCATAGGTGGCAGCCATCTCAAGCCAGAGGACGAGAGGACTCTAGCCGCCACGCATATAAAGGATTTAGAGTGAAAAACTTTGTTTTTACGGGTTAAACTTTATTTTATTTTGCCAGGTAAGGGCCACTGAGCTGCGTAGATCTTGTTTCAGCCGCGATCTGGGTCGCAAATTATTGTATAAGGTTCCACGGTGTCTAAAGGCGTGATGTTGATTCTAAATGTGGAGGGGGGGGGGGNAAACCGGAGCGCCCGGAGAAAAATCCACGCGACCACGGGGAGAGAGAGAGAGACACGCAAACTCCAAATATACAGCAGCAGGCGTTAGGGTTGGATCTAACCCCGACCCCCTGCATACCAGGCGAGGTAGTTAACATCTCTTAGCCACCGTGATGATGATGATAGAGAGAGACACGCAATTTCCAAATCTACAGCAGGCGTCAGGGTCGGGATCGAACGCACGACCTCCTGTATACCAGGCGAGGTAGTTAACATCTCCTAGCCACCGTGATGATGATGATGAGAGAGAGAGACACAAACTCCAAATCTACAACAAGCGTCAGGGTCGGGATCAAACCCACGACCTCCTGTATATCAGGCGATGTAGTTAACATCTCATAGCCATCGTGATGATGATGATGAGAGAGAGACACGCAAATTCCAAATATACAGCAGCAGGCATCGTCAGGTCGGATCGAACCCACGACCTCCTGTACACCAGGCGAGGTAGTTAACATCTCCAGCCACCGTGGCGCCCCATAAAGAATATCCGTGGCATGTCTGTGTGTGGGATTAGAGCAAGACAACAATTCCGTGTCCAAGGGGATTGAGCAGTGTGGGGTGTGTGGAGCGATGCGGTTTCTAAGGTTCAAGCCGTGCACGCACAACACGCGATATTCATTCTCGGGATCGAGGTGGCCACGCGTGTTTTTTTTTTACGGCCTCACCACCGTAACGCCGTGCCAGCTTTCCGTCGGTGCTTGCCACGGTGGCTAGGATATGTTAACTACCCCGCCTGGTATACAGGAGGTCGTGGGTTCATCCCGACCCTGACGATGCCTGCTGCTGTATATTTAGAGTCTGCGTGTCTCCCTCTCTCATCATCACGGTGGCTAGGAGATGTTAACTACTTCACCTGGTATGCAGGAGGTCGTGAGTTCGATCGCGACCATGACGATGCCTGCTGCATATTTAGAGTTTGCGTTTCTCTCTCTCTCATCATCATCATCAGGTGGCTACGAGATGTTAACTACCTCGCCTGGTGTTCAGGAGGTCGTGGGTTCGATCACGACCCTGACGATGCCTGCTGTATATTTGTAGAGTCTGCGTGTCTCTCTCTCATCATCATCATCACGGTGGCTAGGAGATGCTAACTACCTCGCCTGGTGTGCAGGAGGTCGTGGGTTCGATCGCGACCCTGACGCCTGCTGCTGTATATTTGGAGTTTGCGTGTCTCTCTCTCTCCGTGGTCGCGTCGATTTTTCTCGGGGTCTTCCCCGTTTTGTCCGGGGTCTTCCCGGTTTTTTCCCGACACAAATAGAAACAACGTCACGCGTTTACAGTATTGTTCTGCTATACGTTTACACCTGATAAGCAACTGCTTGAGCTGTCATTTGTGATAACCTGGTGGCTTCTGAAAAAGATCATAAAATAAATAATTTAGCTTTTCGTTTAATGTATTTAATTATTCAAATCAACTCAAATGCAACTGCAAATATAAATGCATTGCAATTAGCTAAAATGGGTCAACAGCCAATTAACATCGCTTCAAGCACAACAAAGAATACCATTAAACTATGTAACAATCAACGTAACATCAGATGCTATTAAGCTCTTTGATAAAGTAAACTAAACATGTTTTTCTTGGTTCTTTCGGTAAAGTCACGTAGAATGGAAACAATAAAAAAATTAAATAAAACATAATAAATAATTCTAACGACGTTTCGGCCACAACGCAAGCAGCCGTCATCAGGTGAAGAACAGGTCTGTCTGAAGCTGTCTCCCCGACAGACCTGTTCTTCACCTGAGNACGGCTGCTTGCGTTGTGGCCGAAACGTCGTGAGAATTATTTTATTGTTTTATTTTATATTTTATTATTCCCTTCTACGTGACTTTACCGAAAGAACNAAGAAGATGAATCCCTGCAGTAAAGAAAGCTTTAACTCGAAATTTAAAGATGTTGTTTTAATCTCACCAGGTAAGGTCCTACTGTGCAGTATTTTTACGTATTTATTTATCAGAAACGACCTGGATATCACAAATGATAGCTCAACGAAGTATCAGTGGCTCATCGCGTGAAACATTAAAGCGGCCAAATACGCAATAAGCACGATGTTTATTCTTTGTTTCTTTCGGTAAAGTCACGTACACAGATAAAATAATAAATTAAATCAAATACTAGCATACGACGTTTCGATTGCAACACAAGCAATCATCATCAGGTTATAAATGAAATAGAAACACAAATCTGGTATACTTAGAAATGTAATGTAATACAACAGAGAGAGTCGGATAACATAACAGTCAACACCCTATATGGTTGATTATTTTATCTTTATACGTGACTTTACCGAAAGAACCAAATAATAATTCCTGCAAATTTCTATTTAAAGCTTTCGTGACTGCAGAGATTCATCTTCTTTGTTTTTTCGGTATTTTTATTATTTTATTACTTTATTTTATTTTTATTATTTTATTACTTCCCTTCTACGTGACTTTACCGAAAAAACCAAGAAGAATAATTCTCACACGAAACAAATGTTTAAGCACAGTTTTTTTCTAATGTGGAGAAAAATCCACACGAATACGCGGAGAGACACGTAAACTATGAAATACAGCAGCAGGCATCAGGGTGGATCGCCNACGACCTCCTGTATACCAGGCGAGGTAGTTAACATCTCCTAGCCACCGTGATGATGATGATGATGAGAGAGAAAGACGCAAACTCCAAAAATACAGCAGGCATCAGGGTCGGGATGGAACCCACGACCTGTATACCAGGCGAGGTAGTTAACATCTCCTAGCCACTGTGATGATGATGATGAGAGAGAGAAAGACGCAAACTCCAAATATATAGCAGCAGGCGTCGTCAGGGTCGGGAACGAACCCACGACATCCTGTACACCAGGCGAGGTAGTTAACATCTCCTAGCCACCGTGATGATGATGAAGAGAGAGACACGCAAACTCCAAATATACAGCAGCAGGCGTCGTCAAGGTGGGGATGGAACCCACGATCTCCTGTACACCAGGCGATGTAGTCAACATCTCCTAGCCACCCTGATGATGATGAGAGAGAGAGACACGCAAACTCCAAATATACAGCAGCAGGCGTCGTCAAGGTCGGGATGCCCACGACCTCCTGCATACCAGGTGAGGTAGTTAACATCTCCTAGCCACCGTGATGATGATGAGAGAGAGAGAGACACAAACTCCAAATATACAGCAGGCATCAGAGTCGGGATGGAACCCACGACCTCCTGTATACCAGGCGAGGTAGTCAACATCTCCTAGCCACCCTGATGATGATGAGAGAGAGAGAGACACGCAAACTCCAAATATACAGCATCAGGCAGCAGGGTCGTGATGGAACCCACGACCTCCTGTAGACCGGGCGAGGTAGTTAACATCTCCTAGCCACCGTGGCGCCCCTTGCACGCGTATAATAAGACAATCCCAGAGCCCTTGAACCAACCCACCCCCTCCCTCCCACGCTTAACAAGCATATCGGCAGTTGGGGTTTGACCACAAGGTCATCCAATCAGAGAGGTCATTTGTACCAGAAAATTAAAGTCCCCTCTCTACCCCACCCTCCCCCACCCACCAGCCACCCACCCACTAGGTCCCCTCTCCCCAGATAAGAGAGGTCACAGTCTCTGCTCAATAAGCTTGAAATATCATTTTAATTACCAGCTTCACGGGGAAAACTCCGCATCGCCATGCACCCCACCACCACCACCCCCACCCACCCCTCCCTTCCCTCCCCCACTCGCCCCCACCACCCCACCCACCCACCCCCACCCACCTCCTCCCCCACTCGCCCCCACCCACCCCGACCCACCTCCTCCCTTCCCTCCCCCCACTCGCCCCACCCACCCCACCCACCCNCCCCCACCCACCCCACCCACCCACCCACCCCNACCCACCCCCACCACCCCCTCCCTTCCCTCCCCCACTCGCCCCCACCCACCCACCCCACCCACCCCACCCACCCCCACCCACCCCCTCCCCCCACTCGCCCCACCCACCCCCACCCACCCACACCCACCCCCTCCCCGACTCGCCCCCACCCACCCACCCACCCCCACCCACCCCACCCACCCCCTCCCCCCACTCGCCCCCACCCACCCCACCCACCCACACCCACCCCTCCCCCCACTCGCCCCCCTCACCACCGTCCAGCGAAACAAAATTTCGCATTTTCGGGGCCGAGCAAATGTGAACCAGAAGTCGTGCCGCCGAGAAAGGGACCGTCCATAAATGACGTCACGCACCTAGGGGGTGGGGGGGGGGTCAGACATTTGTGACGATGTGTGACGAGTGGAGGGGGGGTGAGAAATGTGACGTCACGTCAAAATGAGCAACTTTAAATAAATATAGACAACACGTTCTACTTCATTAAATAGACTTTGTAATAAATGTTTTCTCCTACAACATCAGAGTGCAGCGCCACATTAAACACGCACTACAATGACAACAATAGTTTAAAGCGATTTGAAGCATGTATAAAGGTGTCAGTTTTTGTACCAGTTTAAAGGGTAAAAACCTATCACTATATTTTGCCACTGGTAAAGGAAATGTCTCATAGTGTAAATGTTTACCCCGAGCTCTCAATACTCTGATGGTGATGCTGTCTTTGAGTTGTACGCCTTTTGGCGTCATGTGGTCCAACACCAATGGAGACTAGGCTCTAAGGAAAGCTGTCTCGGGTGTGGACCAATCAACTTCAAGGACAGTGCATATCATTATCATCATCAGAGTTGTTTCTTTTTGTTTGCATTTTGACTCCTTGTGTTGCGGTTATTGCAAACATGATGCCTTGTATTAAGGTGTCAGTTTTTGTACCAGTTTAAAGGGTAAAATCCTATCACTATGATTTGAAGCATGTTTCTTTTTTTTTNGGCGGAGGGAGGGGGGCAGAGCTTTGTGACGTTATATTTGAAGGGGGGGTCTGACTTTTGGTCACGCCGTGTGACGAGGGGGGGNTCAAAAATCGTCCAAAATCATGTGACGTCATTTATGGACGGCCCCAAATGCACGGATCAGGTTTTGCGAGCTGCACGCGCTTGCGGGGAAATGATTAGGACAGCGTTCGGAGAAAGACCACGAAATTAAATGTTTCCGCTGTCGGAGAATGAGTTTTCAGACTCCTTTTTAAAAAATCATTTATATTAAGTTCACTTGCTTGCTTACGACCGTGCAAATCTTTCGGTCGTTTTTTAACCCACTTCCCGTGATCCAATCGAGCTGACATTTTGCACACAGAATCGTTGTGCGTGACAATTAATTTTCGTAAAAAAAATCCTAAATTTTACACTTTTTAGGGAAATTTTTAAAATATTTAATTACCAATTGCTTAATGGTGCAATGCAATCATCTGACCCATAGGTGGCAGCCATCTCAAGCCAGAGGACGAGAGGACTCTAGCCGCCACGCGTATAAAGGATTTATAGTGAAAAACTTTGTTTTTACGGGTTAAGTTTTTTTCTTGTTTGGGATCTTGCGTGGACATCATTTTACATGATGTCCGTTTATTTTTATTTATTTTCGTCGGATAATATAATTTTTTCGGCGTCATGTTGTTTACGTGTTAAGGTCATTGGTGATCTGCGCCTAAGGCCTGAACAGCGTCTCTGGAACGCTGTGGGGTCACGCTCCGAGGAATTTCGCACAATTTTAAATATTTTTTGTTCAAATTTTGAGCTTTTCACGGAAAGCAATTAACGCCGAATGTGATACAGAGCGAGATATTTTTGATTCAGTGAATTTCAATACAACCTTGACATTTGTGCCTGTTGCATTAACTTTAAATGTCCGTAACGATCTACATCATTTTCTTGGTTCTTTCGGTAAAGTCACGTAGAAGGGAAGTAATAAAATAATAAAAATAAAACATAAAAAAAANGAATGAATGAATTTCATTCTTCACCTGAGGACGGCTGCTTGCGTTGTGGCCGAAACGTCGTGAGAATTATTTTATTAGAGCTCTATTTTATTATTTTATTATTTCCCTTCTACGTGACTTACCGAAAGAACCAAGAAGATGAAAAATAAAACATTATTTTATTTTTATTTTNATTATTTATTATTTCCCTTCTACGTGACTTTGCCGAAAGAACCAAGAAGATGAATCCCTGCAGTCACGAAAGCTTTAAATCGAAATGTTTTATGTTTGTATATATTATGTTTCCCTTCTACGTACTTTACCAAAAGAACCAAATATAAAATTGATAATACATTATNATAATTATAGTTCATATATGATTCATAATGTACTATAAATTATCAATAATAAACAATTAGTATGATGTCAAATGTAATACATTATTTACGAANATTGCCAATAATATATTCTTAATTACATTCATTATTATATTATATATTTTTACTATAAAATATTATCAATTAAATATTATTATTATTTACACAGTAGTAACCCTCTTAACGACGGTAATTGGTTCCACGAATTAATTGGTCGTTTAGCGAAAATAGGAAATGCACTTTAAAGGGCCTCAATTCGCTCCGATAACATTGACATTACCCCCCCCACCGTTTTCACTCAAAAAATGTATCTTGCAATATTTAAGCAATGGATATGAACACGTAAAGATACGAACGCTATTGTGAACATATCTTATTAAAAGAAACTCGGTTAGTCGATGTAGTCATTAATATTTACTGTACCATACACGAGACTTTACACGAGAATAGTCAGGACTTTATAAGGCACTTAATTACTATACACTACACTATACACTACACTATACACTACTATACACTACACTATACACTACACTATACACTATACTATACACTATACACTACTATNCACTACACTATACACTACTACACACTACACACTACACTATACACTACACTATACACTACACACTACACTATACACTACACACTACACTACACTATGCACTACACTATACACTACACTATACACTACACACACTACACTACACACTATATACACTACACTATACACTACACTATACTATACACTACACTATACACTACACTACTACACTACTATACACTACACTATACACTATACTATATACTACACTATACACTACTATACACTACACTATACACTACACTATTCACTACACTATACACTATACACTACGCCCTACACTATACACTACTATAGACTACACTATACACTACACTATACACTACACTACACTATACACTACACTATACACTACACTATACACTACACTATGATACACTACACTACTATACACTACACTACTATACAGAATACTATACACTACACTGCTGTACATTACTATACACCACAATACACTACACTTCTATACACTACTATACACTACACTATACACTACACTATACACTACACTATACACTACACTATACACTACTATACTACTACACTATACACTACACTACACCGTACTATACACTACTACACTATACACTACACTATACACTACACACTACACTATACACTACACTATACANTATACACTACACTNTACACTACTATACACTACACTACTATACACTACTATACACTACACTATACACTACTATACACTACACTACTNACTACACTATACGGTACACTATACACTACACTATACACTACACTAGTATACACTACACTATTACTACACTATACACTACGCGCTACACTATACACTACTATACACTACCTATACACTACACTATACACTACTATACACTACTATACACTACACTATACACTAACTACTACACACTACATTATGATACGCGCCTATACACTACACTACTATACACTACACACTATATACTACACTATACACTACACACTATACACTACACNACTATACACTACACTATGATACACTACACNACTATACACTACACTACTATACAGTACTATACACTACACTGCTGTACATTACTATACACCACAATACACTACACTTCTATATACTACTATACACTGCTATACACTACACTATACACTACACTACTACACACTACACTATACACTACACTATACACTACACTACACTGCACANACACTACACTACACACTATACTATACACTACTATACACTACACTATACACTACTACACTATACACTACACTATACAATACACACTACACTATACACTACTACACTACACACTACACACTATACACTACACACTACTACACACTACACTATACACTACACTATACAACACACACACACACTACACTACACACTACACTACTACTATACACTACACTATACACTACACGTTGTACTTAAAGCGATCAGTCGTTAGCTAGGGGTGCTCATTAAGAGGAGTTCTACGTAACGTAGTAGTAGTAGCATATTCTTGGGTTTTTTCGGTAAAGTCACGTAGGTAAAAACATTTTTAAAATTAATAAAAGTAAAATAAAAATAAAATAAAATCACGACGTTTAATTGATACAGCAGTCGTGCTGTGACGGTTCCACCTGAAGACGGAAGTGTGTTGCCTCCAAAACGTCGTGATTTTTAAATCCTTTATATTAAGTTCGCTTGCTTGCTTGCTTACGACCGTGCAAATCTTTCGGTCGTTTTTTAACCCACTTCCCGTGATCAAATCGAGCTGACCTTTTGCACACAGACTCGTTGTGCGTGACAATTAATTTCCGTGAAATTTTTTTTCAAAAATTTACACTGTTTAGGGAAAAATAATAATTATTTAATTACCAATTGCTTAATGTTGGCAGACAATCATCTGACCCATAGGTGGCAGCCATCTCAAGCCAGAGGACGAGAGGACTCTAGCCGGCACGCATATAAAGGATTTAGAGTGAAAAACTTTGTTTTTACGGGTTATTTTTTTATTTTATTTTCATTTATTTTTAAATTACCTACGTGACTTTACCGAAAAAACCCAAGAATGTGAATCATTGCAGTCACGAAGGCTTCAAATCTAGAAGTAGTAGCAGTAGCAACAATAATATCAAGAATATATTTCACCGCTTAAACTAGTTAAGTGCGCTGCCAACGTGAATAATTCAGAAGGCACTCTTGGAGACGCTTAAAAAAAATAAAAAAGACGCCAGCTTCAATAATCCAACTTGTTAAACGCGGCTCATCAAAAAAGCACTCTGGTTTAACACGCAGCGGCGCCTTTGCGACCAATATCATCCATAATAGGGGGGGGGTCGATTGCGAGAATTTAAAACGCGCGTCGTTAAAGACGCCGCCTCCAACGACACCACCATCACCATCATCATCAACATCACCATCACCACATCATCATCACCACCATCATCACCATCACCATCACTACCACCACCACATCACCACCACTACCTCCATCATCATCATCACCACCACCACCATCACCACCATCATCATCACCATCACCACCATCACCATCATCATCATCACCACCACCACCACCACCATCATCACCACCATCATCATCACCACCACCACCATCACCACCATCATCATCATCATCACCACCACCACCACCATCACCACCATCATCATATCNCCACCACCATCACCACCATCATCATATCACCACCACCATCATCCACCATCATCATCATCGCNACCACCACCACCATCACCACCATCATCATCATCACCACCACCACCATCACCACCATCATCATCATCACCACCACCATCACCACCACCACCACCACCATCACCAACATCNTCATCATCACCACACCACCACAATCATCATCATCATCACCACACACCATCACCACCATCATCACCACCACCAGCACCACCATCATCATCATCACCACCACCACCATCACCACCATCATCATCATCATCACCACCACCAACACCACCACCATCATCACCACCTTCATCATCACCACCACCATCTCCACCATTACCACCATCATCATCATCACCACACCACCATCACCACCATCATCATCATCACCACCACCACATCACCACCACCATCATCATCACCACCACCAGCATCACCACTATCATCATCATCACCACCACCACCATCACCACCATCATCATCATCACCACCACCACCATCACCACCATCATCATCATCACCACCACCACCATCATCACCACCTCACCACCATCATCATCATCATCACCACCACCATCACCACCACCACCATCATCATCATCACCACCACCACCATCACCACCATCATCATCATCACCACCACCACCATCACCACCACCATCATCATCATCACCACCACCACCACCACCATCATCATCATCACCNCCACCACCATCACCATCATCATCATCACNATCATCACCACCTTCATCATCACACCACCATCACCACCATTACCACCACCATCATCACCACCNTCACCACCAATCATCATCACCACCACCATCCCACCAACTCATCATCANCACCACCACCACCATCACCACCATCATCATCATCATCACCACCACCAACACCACTACCACCATCATCATCATCACCACCACCACCACCACTATCATCATCATCACCACCACCACCACCACCATCATCATCATCATCACCCACCACCATCATCATCACCACCATCATCACCACCACCACCGCCACCATCACCACCAACTCGTGATAATGGGTCGTGTGGAAGGAGTCTCCGTGCTTCCACGGATTTCGTGTTTTCTCTTTCACTCCCAACTTGGTTTTAATGTCGCGGCTTTCACAACCAACAAAGCGACTCGTTGGATTCATCTTCTTGGTTCTTTCGGTAAAGTCNCNACGTAGAAGGAAGAAATAAAATACTAAAATAAAACATCGTAAAATAATTCTCGCGACGTTTCGGCCACAACGCAAGCAGCCGTCCTCGGGTGAAGAACAGCGTATATTTACGCTGCCAAGCCTGGTGGTGTTCATTCAGACGCTGTCTTTCCGACAGACCTGTTCTTCACCTGAGGACGGCTGCTTGCGTTGTGGCCGAAACGTCGTGAGAATTATTTATTATGTTTTATTTTTATTATTTTATTGTTTCCTTCTACGTGACTTTACCGAAAGAACCAAGAAGATGAATCCATGCAGTCACGAAAGCTTAAATCGAAAAAAANGATGATGATGTTGATGATGTAGATGTTGATGATGTTGATGATGATGTTGATGTTAANGATGATGATGTTGATGTTAATGATGATAATGTTGATGATGTTCATGATGTGAATGACGCTGTCTTTCCGACAGACCTGTTCTTCACCTGAGGACGGCTGCTTGCGTTGTGGCCGAAACGTCGTAAGAATTATTTTATTTTGTTTTATTTTTATTATTTTATTGTTTCCCTTCTACGTGACTTTACCGAAAGAACCAAGAAGACAAATAATAATCACTTTAGAGCAGCAGCAGCAGCGGCGGCGGCATCAACTCACCCAACCCGTCCAACCCTCACGCTGTTTTAATTATCATTGCGTGTGCGTGTGGGTTTCTTTACACCGTTGTTTGTTAACGATACGACTGTTTAACTTGCAAATAAAGCGAAGGATATGGATTTATTTATCGCACGCGCGGTTTTATTTTGGGGGATGGGAGGGTGGATTTGGTTTCATTTCCACGGGTAAATCCGAGGCGGGTTATTGCGTAAGGGTTGATGAATTGTTCGCGTTTTTTTTGTTTGTTATACGAACCCAGTTTTATCTTCTTGGTTCTTTCGGTAAGTCACGTAGAAGGGAAGTAATAAAATAATAAAAATAAAACATTATAAATAATTCTCACGACGTTTCGTGAAGAACAGGTCTGTCGAGAAGACAGCGTCTGTCGGGAAGACAGCATTCAGACGCTGTCTTCTCGACAGACCTGTTCTTCACCTGAGGACGGCTGCTTGCGTTGTGGCCGAAACGTCGTGAGAATAATTTTATTGTTTATTTTTATTATTTTATTATGTTTTATTTTTATCATTTTATTATTTCCATTCCACGTGACTTTACCGAAAGAACCAAGAAGATGAATCCCTGCAGTCACGAAAGCTTTAAATCGAAAAATAAAATACAATAAAAAAACGAATGAAAAAAAAAGGAAAAAAAAAAGCCCACGACGTTTCGATCGCAACACGAGTGGTCTTCATCAGGGCGGAGAAAAAAAAACAGATTGGATGCTCGTGTTGATTAAAGATATTTACCGCGTCTCTCCCATCTGTTCTTTTTTAAAATACTTTATATTAAGTTCACTTGCTTGCTTGCTTACGACCGTGCAAATCTTTCAGTCGTTTTTTAACCCACTTCCCGTGATCCAATCGAGCTGACATTTTGCACACAGAGGGAAACATTTTAAAATATTTAATTACCAATTGCTTAATGATGGCAGACAATCATCTGACCCATAGGTGGCAGCCATCTCAAGCCAGAGGACGAGAGGACTCTAGCCGCCACGCATATAAAGGATTTATAGTAAAAAACTTTGTTTTTACGGGTTAATTTTTTTATTTCCCCTCCCCTCGTTGTTTATTTGTTTGTTTAAGACTCGGCAATTTTATTTTTTTCGGAGGGAGGTGTTGTTAGTGATCATTGCGTTGTTGTGCAGTTGGTAGATGCCGCGCTGCCCGAGGCGAGAACGCGTGGAGGTGCTGCGCGTAGCTGTGCAGATGAAGTGTACCAAAGATAAAGATCCCTCCCCCGGTGTAGCCTTCAGCAGACTGCTGGGGCAAGTGCTGATTGGGAGCAGCAAGCGCACTATGAAGGCCGGCACGGCACGGCACGGGTGGGTGGGTTGCTAACATGCCTGTCACAATAGGCACACACACACACAGAGGTCACGTGTAACACACACACTGAGGTCACGTGGAACACACACACAGAGGTCACGTGGAACACACACACAGAGGTCACAACACACACACACACACAAGTCACGTGGAACACACACACAGTCACGTGGAACACACACACACAGTCACGTGGAACACACACACACGGTCACGTGGGACACACACACACAGAGGTCACAACACACACACAGAGACCACGTGGAACACACACACACAGAGGTCACGTGGACACACACACACAGAGGTCACAACACACACACACAGAGACCACGTGGAACACACACACACAGAGGTCACGTGGGACACACACACAAACATGTCACGTGGACCACACACACACAGTCACGTGGGACACACACACACGGTCACGTGGNACACACACACAGAGACATGTCACGTGGAACACAAAGACAAAAATCCCCGTGTAGCCTTCAACAGACTGCTGTTGCAAGTGCTGTTTGCGTGTAGCAAGCCCCTATGAAGGCCGGCACGGCACACGAGGGGGTGGGTGGACAACACCACTGTCAAAACAGACACACACACACAGAGGTCACGTGCAACACAACGGCAAAGACAAAGGTCACCCGTAAAGGCATCAACAGAATGTCGGAGCAAGTGCTGTTAGCGAAGTAGCAAAGTGCCCTATCGAAGGCCGGTGGTGTGTGTGTGTGGTGTGTGTGTGNTGTGTGTGGNGTGTGTGTGGGGTGGTGTGTGTGTGTGTGGGTGTGTGTGGTGGGTGGTGTGTGTGGGTGTGTGGGTGGGTGNTGTGTGTGGGTGTGTGGGTGNTGTGGGTGGTGGGTGGGTGGTGTGTGTGGTGTGTGGGTGGTGTGTGTGGGTGGTGTGGGGTGGGTGGTGTGTGNTGTGTGGGTGTGTGTGGGTGTGTGTGTGGTGTGGGGTGGTGGTGTGGGNTGGTGTGTGTGTGGTGTGTGTGTGGTGTGTGTGTGTGGTGTGGGTGGTATGTGGNTGGTGGGTGGGTGGTGTGTGTGGTGGTGTGAGGGTGGGTGGTGTGTGGGTGGTGTGTGGTGTGGTGGTGTGGGTGTGTGTGTGGTGTGTGTGGGTGGTTGTGGTGGGTGTGTGTGGGGTGTGTGGTGGTGTGTGTGGGTGGTGTGTGGGTGGTGTGGGTGNTGTGTGTGNTGGGTGGTGGTGTGGGTGGTGTGTGTGTGGGTGGTGTGTGTGTGGTGTGTGGTGGTGTGTGTGGTGTGTGTGTGNTGNGTGTGGGTGGTTTGTGTGGTGNGGAGTGTGTGTGGGTGGTGTGTGTGGGTGGGTTGTGACTGGGTGGTGTGTGTGTGGGGTGGTGTGTGTGGTGGTGAGTGTGGTGGTTTGTGTGGGTGGTGTGTGGGTGGTGTGTGTGGTGGTGTGTGTGGTGGTGGTGTGGGTGGTGCGTGTGGTGTGCGTGTGGTGGTGTGTGTGGTGTGTGTGTGGGTGTGNGGTGTGTGGTGTGTGTGTTGTGTGTGGTGTGTGTGGGTGGGTGGTGCGTGTGGTGGTGCGTGTGGGTGGTGTGTGTGGGTGTGTGTGTGTGTGGTTCGTGTGGGTGGTCTGTGTGGGTGTGTGTGTGGTGTGTGTGTGGTGTGCGTGTGGNTGTGCGTCTGGGTGGTGTGTGTGGTGGTGTGTGTGGTGGTGAGTGTGGGTGGTTTGTGTGGGTGGTGTGTGTGGNTGTGTGTGTGGGTGGTGTGTGTGGTGTGTGTGTGGGGTGTGGTGTGGTGTGTGTGGGTGGTGGTGTGTGTGGGTGTGTGTGGGTGGTGCGGTGGTGGTGTGTGGTGTGGTGTGTGTGGTGGTGTGTGTGGTGTGAGTGTGGGTGGTGNTGTGTGTGTGTGTGTGGTGTGTGTGGGTGTGTGGGTGGTGTGTGTGGGAGTGTGTGGTGTGTGTGGGTGTGTGTGTGTGGTGTGTGTGGTGTGGTGTGTGTGTGGGGTGTGTGGGTGTGGTGTGGTGTGTGTGTGTGGTGGTGTGNGTGNTGTGTGTGGGTTGTGTGTGTGGTATGTGTGTGGTGTGTGTGTGTGGTGTGTGTGGTGTGGTGNTGTGTGTGGGTGTGTGTGTGGTGTGTGTGGGTGGTGGTGTGTGGTGTGGTGTGAGTGGTGTGTGTGGGTGGTGTGGTGTGTGTGGGTGNTGTGTGGGTGGTGTGTGTGGGGTGTGTGTGTGGTGGTGGTGTGGTGTGTGTGTGGTGGTGGGNGGGTGGTGTGGTGTGTGTGGTGTGTGTGTGTGTGTGTGGTGTGTGTGTGGGTGTTGTTTGTGTGGTGTGTGTGGTGTGTGTGGGTGTGTGTGGGTGTGTGNTGTGTGTGTGGTGTGTGTGTGTGTGGGTGGTGTGTGTGTNGGTGGGTGGTGTTTGTGGCGTNGTGTGGTGTGTGGTGNTGTGTGTGTGGGTGGGTGTGTTTGTGGGTAGGTGGTGTGTGGGTGTGTGTGTGTGTGGTGTGTGTGGTGTGTGTGGTGTGGTGTGTGGGGTGTGTGGTGGTGTGTGGTGTGTGGGTGTGTGTGTGGTGTGTGTGGGTGGTGTGTGGGTGGTGTGTGTGGGTGGTGTGTGTGTGGGTGTGGTGTGTGTGGGTGGTGTGTGTGGTGGGTGNTGTGTGTGGTGTGTGTGTGTGTGGTGTGGGTGTGTGTGTGTGTNGTGTGTGTGGGTGGTGGTGTGTGTGGTGTGTGTGGTGGTGTGTGTGTGGTGTGTGTGTGTGTGTGTGGTGGTGTGGTGGGTAGGGTGGCGTGGGTGGTGTGTGTGGTGTGGGTGNGTGGTGTGTGTGTGTGGGTGTGTGTGGTGTGNTGTGTGTGTGTGGTGTGTGTGGTGTGTGNGTGTGTGTGTGGGTGGTGTGTGTGTGNTGTGTGTGTGTGTGTGTGTGTCTGTAGTGTGTGTGGGTGGTGTGTGTGGGTGGTGTGTGTGTGGGTGGGTGGGTGGTTTGTGTGGGTGTGTGTGTGGTGGTGTGTGTGTGTGTGGTGTGTGGGTGGTGTGTGTGTGTGTGTGTGTGGGTGTGTGTGTGTGGTGGGTGNTGATTTGTGTGGGTGGTGTGTGTGGGTGGTGTGTGTGGTGTGTGTGGGTGGTGTGTGTGGGTGGTGGTGTGTGTGGGTGGTGTGTGTGGGTGGTGTGTGTGGTGGTGTGAGTGGTGTGTGTGGGTGTGTGTGTGGTGTGTGTGGCATGGTTGGTGCAATGCTCACACACCGTGCCTGACTACGACACTCATTCGCGGCCGAGTCGACCTAGGGGTCAAGACCCAAGAACCGGTTCGTGACGAACAACGATCCGCACCCTAGGGCTTCGCGTGGCCGTGAATCGTGGAAATCAACCTGGGCTCGTGGCGTTCCGTAGCTCGGCGCGCTAACCGCTGCACCACCGCTCCCACCCACCAACCCACCCACCAACCCACCCACCATCTCTCCCTGAAAGGCACCCCCGCAGGTCCACGGAGCGTGGCGGAGTTCGGGCATTTAGCGCAATTTACGGAGCGCGTTATAGCCGTAGCCCCGCGGCTGAACGGCGTATTGTTACCGTGATAAAATAAAAAAAATAAAAAAGCGGCTTTGCATTCGCAGGCGAGCGATATTTCTCTTGAATGGTCGTGCTACGAGAGGGGGGGGTGGGTGGGTGGGGTGGTGGAGTGCGAGAGAGAGCGAGAGAGATGAGGGGAGAGGAATAGGGACAGGAGAGATAAGAGAGAGATAAGAGAGAGAAAGATGGGAGGGAGAGAGATAAGAGGGAGGGAGCGATTGAGAGAGATCAGAGGGAGAGGAATAGGGGCAGGAGAGAGATGCATAAGAGGGAGAGAGATAAGAGAGATAAGAGGGAGAGAGATGAGAGGGAGGGAGCGAGAGAGATCAGAGGGAGAGGAAAGTGGCAGGAGAGAGAGATGCATAAGAGGGAGAGAGTTGAGAGAGATAAGAGGGAGAGAGATGAGAGGTAAAGAGATGAGAGGGAGAGAGATAAGGGGAGAGAGATAAGAGAGAGAGAGCGAGCGAGAGAGATAAGAGGAAGAGAAAGAGGAGAGAAAGAGATATAAGGATGAGAGAGATAGAGAGAGAGGACAGGGGCGGAGAGAGAGAGATAAGGGGGAGATGAAAGAGATGAGAGAGATGAGAGAGATGAGAGGGAGTTCAAGTTCTAGTTCATGTATTAGCTATAGCCCTGTGAGCCATTCGGCTCTTGAATTGGGTGCAACCGCAACAAACAAAAAACAAAAACATGAACAAGAAACATCTTAAAGTGACTAATTGCAAACAGAAATGTGTGTGAGTGAGTGGGTGAGTGAGTGGGTGAGTGAGTGGGTGAGTGAGTGGGTGAGTGAGTGTGTGAGAGTGAGTTCAAGTTCATGTATTAGGTATAGCCCTGTGAGCCATTCGGCTCTTGAATCGGGTGCAACCGCAACAAACAAAAACACATGAACATGAACAAAAAACATCTTATAGTGAATATGTGACTAAGTGCAAACAGAAAATCCAAGAAAAGACAGCAAAATATTGCAGAGAAAGCACCGTACACACCAACGCTGTGTGCAAACATCCCAGTGGGATGCAAGTCAAACAACAACAACCACAAGACAACTTAGATTAAGGCCATCAGTCTAACTCTGTACTACAACAACACAAACAACAACAACAACAACCACAAGACAACTTAGATTAAGGCCATCAGTCTAACTCTGTTACTACAACAACACAAACATGGCCAAACCAATACACTTTTCAAAAATCACCAAAGTAAAGCCGTGAAAGCAAGGAAACAGTGCAGGTCATAGGAACTGTGACGGAATTTTCACAATAAATAAGGGGGAGAGAGATAAGAGAGAGATAATAGGGAGAGAGATGAGAGGGAGAGAGATAAGAAAGCGAAGATGATGAACGAAGCAAAGTACCGACTACACCGAGTATCATCTTCATCTTCTTGGTTCTTTCGGTAAAGTCATCACGTAGAAGGGAAATAATAAAATAATAAAAATAAAACATTATAAAATATAATTCTCACGACGTTTCGGCCACAACGCAAGCAGCCGTCCTCAGGTGGAGAACAGGTCTTTCGGAAAGACAGCGTCATTCACAACATCATCAACATCATCATCATTAACATCAACATCATCATCATCATCATCAACATCATCATCATCANCATCATCATCAACATCATCAACATCATCAACATCATCATCTTTTTTTTCGATTTAAAGCTTTCGTGACTGCAGGGATTCATCTTCTTGGTTCTTTCGGTAAAGTCACGTAGAAGGGAAATAATAAAATAATAAAAANTAAAACATCATAATTCTCACGACGTTTCGGCCACAACGCAAGCAGCCGTCCTCAGGTGGAGAACAGGTCTGTCGGAAAGTCAGAGTCTGAATGACACACTCCAGACTTGGAGCGACTATTTAAGCTGGGTTGGAGGGGGGAAGAGCGCCTTGACAAAATAATTTGCATATCAAGAGGAATTTAGCATATTTATTGGAAATGCAGATATGCGATTAGTACTACTTGTGAAATGCGTAAATAGACGCTCCAAGCCTGGGGGTTTCATTCAGACGCTGTCTTCCCGACAGCCCTGTTCTTCACCTGAGGACGGCTGCTTGCGTTGTGGCCGAAACGTCGTGAGAATTATTTTATAATGTTTTATTTTTATTATTTTATTATTGCCTTCTACGTGACTTTACCGATAGAACCAAGAAGATGAATCCCTGCAGTCACGAAAACTTTAAATCGAAAAAAAAGAGATGATGTTGATGTAGATGTTGATGATGATGTTGATGATGTTGATGTTAATGATGATGATGATGTTGATGTGAATGACGCTGTCTTTCCGACAGACCTGTTCTCCACCTGAGGACGGCTGCTTGCGTTGTGGCCGAAACGTCGTGAGAATTATTTTATTATGTTTTATTTTATATTTTATTATTTCCTTTCCACGTGACTTTACCGAAAGAACAAGAAGAATTATTTTATTATGTTTAATTTTTATNATTTTATTATTTCCCTTCCACGTGACTTTACCAAAAAAAACAAGAAGAATTATTTTATTATTTTAATTTTCATTATTTTATTATTTCCTTTCCACGTGACTTTACCGAAAGAACCAAGAAGATGGGCATTTCATTTCAAGGTTAAGTTGCCTTAGAAATTATACCGCGTTCCAATGTCACGTGGGATGTCCGAGCGGCATTCGGAGTTCACAGACCCCTGCCTCCTGATGGGTAATTACCCATACATTGCTTCACTCCCATACACAATAAAGACAAAGATCCCCCAGGTAGCCTGTGACAGGCTGCTGGGCAAGTGCTGTTAGCGAAGATCGCCTGGGAAAGCCGGCACGGCACACGAGGGGGTGGGTGGCCACCAGCAAGGCGAAACACCACACTCACACCAAAGACAAAGATCCCCGTGTAGCCTGTAACAGGCTGCTGGGGCAAGTGCTGTTAGCGAGCAGCACAAGCACACCACGCACAACACACACACACCTCGCCGCACACCACACATGCACGCACACACATGCACACACAACACTCACCACGCACACACACCACTCCCACACACGCCCCACACACACGCACACACACACACCACACACCCTACTCACATACACACACACCCTCCGCACACATGCACGCACACACATGCACACACAACACACACCACGCATATACACACAACACTCACACTACTCCCAAACACCAAGCACAACACTCACGCACACCACACACACCACACNACTCACATACACACACACCCTTCCGCACACACACACACGCACACACACACGCACACACACACACCACACCGCACACACACATACACCACACACACACCACACACCACACACACCACACACACACACATACACACACACCACACACGCACCACACACACGCACAAACACCACACACACGCCCCACACACACGCACACACACCACTCACACATACACCACACACACCACTCACACACACCACTCCACACACGCCCCACACACACCACACACACACCACACACGCACACATCACACGAACCACTCACACACGAACACACCACACAAACCACTCACACACACGCACATACGTACACACCACACACACCACTCACACACACCACTCCCACACACCCCACACACAACACACACGCACACACGCACACATACGCACACACACACACTCCAACACACGTCCACACACACGTACACACACCACACACACACACACACACACCACACACATANCACACACCACACACACACACCACACACATTGTNCACACACACCCACACACACCACACACACANCACACACACACCACACACAGNCACCACACACACCACACACACGCACACACACCACACACACCACACACATTATGCATACACACCACACACACACACCACACACACACACCACTCACACACACGCCCCACACACACCACACACACCACACACACACACACACACACACACACACACACACACACACACCACACACACACACACACACCACGCACACACCTACAACACACCCACACACACACCACACACACACACACACACACACNACACACACCACACACACAACACCACACACCTACACACACCACACACACCCACNCACACACACACACATCACCACACACACACACACACCACACACACACACACCACAGTCCAGCCACCACACCCACACACACCACACACACACACCACACACACACACNACACACACCACACACACCTTCACACACACACACCACACACACCACACACACACACCACACACACACACCACACAACCCCACACCAGNCAACAGACGACAGCCACTGTCAGCGGACATCCACGTCCGAGAAGTCCCTTCACTTGCGATGAGAGTGGCGCCGCCCAGGTTGAGACCCTGAGTTNGACATCCCCTCCCNTGTGTGTGTCTCTGTGTGTGTGTCAGTGTGTGTGTCTGTGTGTGTGTCTGTGTGTGTGTGTGTCTTTGTGTGTGTCTGTGTGTGTGTCTGTGTGTGTGTGTGTGTGTCTCATCGTGTGTATCNGTGTGTGTGTGNCTGTGTGTGTGTGTCACTGTGTGTGTGTGACTGTGTGTGTGTCTGTGTGTGTGNCTGTGTGTGTGTCTGTGTGTGTGTCTGTGTGTGTGTCTGTGTGTGTGTGTGTCTGTGTGTGTGTGTCTTGTGTGTGTGTCTCTGTGTGTGTCTGTGTGTGTGTCTGTGTGTGTGTCTGTGTGTGTGTCTGTGTGTGTGTGTGTGTGTGTCTGTGTGTGTGTCTGTGTCTGGGTGTCTGGGTGTCTCTGTGTCTGTGTGTGTCTGTGTGTGTCTGTGTGTGTGTGNGTGTGNCTGTGTGTGTGNCTGTGTGTGTGTCTCTCGTGTGTGTTGTGTTCATAGGTCTGTTGTGTGTGTGTCTGTGTGTGTGNCTCTGTGTGTGTGTGTGTGTGTGTGTCTGTGTGTGTCTCTGTGTGTGNCTGTGTGTGGTGTGTCTGTGTGTGTCTGTGTGTGTGTCTGTGTGTGTGTANGTGTGTCTGTGTGTGTGTCTGTGTGTGTGTCTGTGTCTCTGTGTGTGTGTCTCTGTGTGTGTGTCTGTGTATGTGTGTCTGTGTGTGTGTCTGTGTGTGTGTCTGTGTGTGTGTCTGTGTGTGTGTATGCGTGTGTGTCTGTGTGTGTGTCTGTGTGTGTGTCTGGTGTGTCTGTGTGTGTGTCTGTGTGTGTGTCTGTGTGTGTGTCTGTGTGTGTGTGTGTCTGTGTGTGTGTCTGTGTCTTGTGTATCTGTGTCTGTGTGTGTCTGTGTGTCTGTGTGTGTCTGTGTGTGTGTCTGTGTGTGTGTGTGTGTCTCTCTCTGTGTGTCTCTGTGAGTGTCTCTCTGTCTCTGTGTGTGTCTCTCTCTGCTGTGTGTCTGTCTGTGTGTTCCCTGTGTGTGTGTCTGTGTTTTGTCTCTCTGTGTGTGTGTCTCTGTGTGTCTCTGTATCTGTGTTCTCTCTGTGTTGTCTCTGTGTGTCTATGTTGTGTGTCTCTCTCTGTGTGTCTCTGTGTTGTATCTGTGTGTGTCTCTGTGTGTCTCTGTGTATGTCTCTCTCTGTGTGTCTCTGTGTTGTCTCTGTGTGTCTATGTGTGTGTCTCTCTCTCTGTGTCTCTGTGTGTCTCTGTGTGTGTCTCTGTGTGTCTCTGTGTATGTCTCTCTCTGTGTGTCTCTGTGTGTCTCTGTGTGTCTATGTGTGTGTCTCTCTCTGTGTGTCTATGTGTGTCTCTCTCTGTGTATCTGTGTGTGTCTCTCTCTGCTTATGTGTCTGTCTGTGTGTCCCCGTGTCTGTGTTTTGTCTCTCTCTCTCAAATTTAGCAATCTTTGGAAGAACGTAATCAAGCAGGTAGGTTATTGACTCTTGTGTTAGCCGACTCTCTGTGTTGTATTGCATTGTGTTTCTAAGTTCACCAGCTTTGTGTTGCAATCGAAACTTCGTATTCTATTATTTAATTTACTTATTTCTACGCGGCTTTACCGACAAAACCAAAGAGTAATTCCTGCAGCCACGAAAGCTTCAAATCTAGTTTGAACCTATATTATAGAATCGAAAAAAACATCACTTTTGTATTCCTCCTCCTTTCTTTCTGATTTTTTTTCTCTCCCAAATCCTTTGTGGGGTGGGGGGTGGGTGGAGAGACTTGATCTAAAAAAAACCATTATCTCAAGTGTCAGAAACAGGTGTTTTATGGTAGTTTTGTGTTGGCTGCGATGGAAGACTTAGTGGCGGTGGTGGTGGCGGTGGGAAGCAGTGATGGCTGGAGGGTTTGTAAAATAAATATATATAAATATATCATCCGTGACATGTAATAGCGATTTAAAACCAAACTAAAAAAAAATGTGCTCCTGGCAAGTGCAGTTGGAGTCGGTCTTGGGCGCCATCTGTGATTGTCATGTGGGAAACAGATGTGGCACTGGGGTAGGAATTGTGCTTACACACACACGCCCAGAGATACACACACACACACGCCCAGAGACACAAACACACACACCTAGACACACACACGCCAGAGACACACACACACACACGCCCAGAGACACACACACGCCCAGAGACACACACACACGCCCAGAGACACACACACACACGCCCAGAGACACACACGCCCAGAGACACACACACACGCCAGAGACACACACACACACGCCCAGAGACACACACACGCCCAGAGACACACACACACGCCGAGACACACACACACGTCCAGAGACACACACACACACCTAGACACACACACACACACACCTGGACACACACACACACTAGACACACACACCTAGAGACACACACGCCCAGAGACACACACACACGCCAGAGACACACACACACACACCAAAGACACACACGCCNAGAGACACACACACACACCTAGAGACACACACACACGCCCAGAGACACACACACACACCTAGAGACACACACACACGCCTAGAGACACACACACACGCCCAGAGACACACACACACGCCGAGACACACACACACACCTAGAGACACACACACACGCCAGAGACACACACACACACCTAGAGACACACACACCTAGAGCACACACACACGCCCAGAGACACACACACGCCAGAGACACACACACACACCAGAGACACACAAACACACACCACAGAAGAGACACACACACACCCCAGACACACACACACACACGCCAGAGACACACACACGCCTCACACCAGAGACACACACACACACACACTAGAGACACACACACACACCAGACACCACACAAGACACACCACACACCAGAGACACACACACCACAGAGACACACACCAGAGACACACACACACACGACACACACCACACCTCGAGACACACACACACACCAGAGACACACACACACGCCCAGAGACACACACACACACGTCCAGAGACACACACACACCCTAGAGACACACACACACACACCAGAGACACACACACCAAAGACACACACACCACCGAGACACACACACGCCAGAGACACACACACACGCCCAGAGACACACACACGCCACACACCAGAGACACACACACCCTAGACACACACACACACACANCATAGACACATAGACACACCTAGAGAGACACACACATACCCTCACACACCAGAGACACACACACCACCTAGAGACACACACACACACCAGAGACACACACACCAGAGACACACACACCTAAGACACCACACATAGACACACACACACACACCAGAGACACACACACACGCCCAGAGACACACACACACGCCCAGAGACACACCACACACCAGAGACACACACACACGCCAGACACCACATACACGCCCAGCACACAAACCAGAGACACACACACCTNAGAGCACACACACNCCNAGACACACACACACCCTAACACACACACANGCCCAAGACACACACACGCCAGAGACACACACACACACANGACACACACCACACTTAGAGACACACACACGCCTAGACACACACACACACACAACACACAAACACACACACACACACCCTAGATACACACACACACACCTAGATACACACACACACACACACACAACATAGAGACACACACACACACCTAGAGACACACACACACGCCNAGAGACACACACACACCTAGACACACAAACACACCAGAGACACAACACGCNTAGAGACACACACACACACCTAGAGACACACACACACACCTAGACACACACACGCCTAGAACACACACACACACCTAGAGACACACACACACACCTAGACACACACACGCCTAGAGACACACACACACGCCTAGAGACAACACACACACCTAGATACACACACACACACACCTAGACACAAAGATAAAGATCCCCGATAGCCTGACCGGAGTGTTGGGGCAAGTGCTGTTAGCGAGTAGCTTGCGCCTATGAAGGCCAGATAGATACGCACATATCGATACGTACAAAGATAAAGATCCCCATTTAGCCTTAGCAGACTGTATGGGCAAGTGCTGTTAGCGAGCACCTATAAAGGCCGCTTTGTCTCCCTAGTAGCGATGTTGACAAATCGCACCAGATACTCATTTGAGGCTGAGTCGACCTAGGGAGGCCCAGGGCCGGTTCAGATAATCGTCACCGGTGTTGGCCGTGAGCGGGAATCGAACCCGGGTCGCCAGGTTTGTAGCGCAAACCGCTGCACCACCGCTCCCCACAAGACAAAGATCACCTGTATAGCCTCAACAGACTGTAGGGGCAAGTGCTGTTAGCGAGCACCTATGAAGCCCGGCACGGCGCACGAGTGAGTGGAGTGGCCAGCTCCCCATGTGGGCGATGTTTGCCGCACGCCATGACAGGTGCTCATTTGAGGCTGAGCCGACCTAGGGGAGGGAGGGGGGGATGCACAGGACCGCGCGTGGCTTCATCAGAAAATTAATTCCCGAACAATGAATTCGTTTTCTTGGTTCTTTCGGTAAAGTCACGTAGAAGGGAAGTAATAAAATAATAAAAATAAAACATAATAAAATAATTCTCACGACGTTTCGGCCACAACGCAAGTAGCCGTCTTCAGGTGAAGAATGAGACACTGCCAAGCTAGGAGCTTATATATAAGCTGAATTGGAGGTGGAAGAAGAGCGCCTTAACAAAGAATGTGCATATCAAGAGGAATTCAGCATATTCATGGAAATGCATTTCTCCAACGCAGCTTATATATAAGCTCCTAGCTTGGCAGTGTCTCATTCTTCACCTGAAGACGGCTGCTTGCGTTGTAGCAGAAACGTCGTGAGAATTATTTTATTATGTTTTATTATTTTATTACTTCCCTTCTACGTGACTTTACCGAAAAAAACCAAGAAGATGAATCCCTGCAGTCACGAATTTTAACAACAACACAAAATTGATTCTTTGAAGAATCTGGCCAGACACACCACGGGGTGGGGGAGCGAAACGTCGAACCGTGAGCGCGCCTCTCTGTGGGCTACAGCCGCCGTGCTGGTGATGAGTCTCGAGAAGGACAATCGGTGATGGAATTCCACCCGCATCTTGTCTGGGATAGGAAATATTCACCAACCTCCCCTCCCTCCCTCCTCCTCCCTCCCTCCTCCCTCCCACTCCTCCCCCTCCCTCCCTCCTCCATCCCNTCCCTCCTCCCATCCTCCTCCNTCCCCTATCCTCCCTTCCTCATCTCCTCCTTCCCTCCCTCCCNTCCCTCCCTCCCTCCCTCCCTCCCTCCTCTCCTCCTCCNTCCCTCCCACCCCCNTCCCCTCCCTCCTCCTCCCTCCCTCCCTCCCTCCCTCCCACCTCCTCCCCTCCACCCTCCCTCCCTCCCTACCTCCTCCCTCCCACCTCCTCCCTCCCTCCCTCCTCCCTCCCTCCCTCCCTCCCACCCCCCCTCCCTCCCTCCTCCTCCCCTCCCACCTCCTCCCTCCCTCCTCCTCCCTCCACCCTCCCTCCCCTCCCTCCTCCCCTCCCCTCCTCCCTCCCNCCCCCCCCCCCTCCCACCCTCCCCCCTCCCTACCTCCCTCCCTCCCTCCTCCCTCCTCCCTCCTCCCACCCTCCTCCCTCCCTACCTCCTCCCTCCCACCCTCCCTCCCTCCCACCCTCCCTCCCTCCCCCCTCCCTCCCTACCTCCCTCCCTCCCACCTCCCTCCCCTCCCTCCCTCCCCTCCCACCTCCCTCCCCTCCCACCCTCCCTCCCCTCCCTACCTCCCTCCCNTCCACCCTCCCTCCCCTCCCTCCTCCCTCCCTCCACCCTCCTCCCTCCCTACTCCTCCCTCCCACCCTCCCTCCCCTCCCTTCCCTCCCTCCCTCCCTCCCTCCCTCCTCTCCCTCCCACCCTCCCTTCCTCCCTCCCTCCCTCCAGCACACCCCCCCCTCCCCCACACACTCTGCCATCTCGAAGAATTTAATTAAATTGACGTTCAAAAGACGAGACTTTTTTGTAACGGCAATGTATTTTGTGTGACACGTAGATTTATTTTTTTCCCCATTTTATAATTATTATCGGGCGCATAAATTAGCGGGCGCGGCGTAATGAAAACAACGCAGACGTCAGGCTGCGAAAATAATTCGGTTAACTCTCATCCCACACAGCGATTGAGACTCGGCTTCCCAGTGAATATGTTCTATATATAAATTGTAATTTGATAAAGCCGAATGGAATTGTTAAACAAAAACAACAACAACAACATTGGCAAGAGAAGGTTTGTTGTGTACGTGCGCGCGCGTGTGTTTGTGTGTGTGTGTCTCTTCGCAGGAGCGACGCTCACAACAACGAGCAGAGCGCACGGGTGGATAAAGCACAGCCAGTTGGCACAGTAGGGGGACAGGTGTGCATCAGCCAGTCATCTCAGTCAGTCGACCCGTGGCACCTGCTGGGTCTGCCCGTGACCTCCTGCACCTAGCCTGGCACAGCAGTACAACCCGTGGCACCTGCTGGGTCTGCCCCGTGACCTCCTCCTCATGCACCTAGCTTGGCACAGCAGTAGAACCGTGGCACCTGCTGGGTCTGCCCCGTGACCTCCTGCCAGCGGGCGTTCGACACTTCACGTGGCAGCCTCAAGGTGCACATGGCCTGGCACAAGCGTCGTGGTGACGTCACCGCCACTTAGTGGCGAATGGCGGTTGTGCTCGCTAACAGCACTTGCCCCAACAGTCTGTTAAGGCTACACGGGGGTTTTTTTGTCTTTGTGTCTCATTCGGAGTGCATCGGCCAGCAGTCATCTCAGTCAGTCGACCCGTGGCACCTGCTGGGTCTGCCCCGTGACCTCCTGCCAGCGGGCGTTCGACACTTCGCGTGGCACTTTGCGTGCACCTAGCCTGGCACAAGCGTCGTGGTGACGTCACCACCACTTAGTGGCGAATGGCGGCTGTTTGTTGTTGTTGTTATTTTCCTTTTGGCGTTATTCTTTAGTCGAACACTGTTTGAAGCTTTCGCTCACAAGAAAGCTGTTTCAGGTGTGGGCCAATCAATTTAGAAGAGAATGCATCATCATCATTAACTCCCAGGGCGTGTTGTTTTGTTTGCGTGTTCAACACAATTTTTGCACGTGTGGTTCATGCAATGCACGACTGCTTGCAAACGGTGTTCAGTTTGGGTGTTTAAACATCTTAACACAACTGGTCAGAAAGAAATAAACCAACAACATTCCTGCGGAGGGAGCTGGTAGGAACGTCGGGTTGCTCGGTCAATGGCCTGCAGGGTCAACGGCGGCGTGGTGTGTTCCGCAAATATGCCGACTGTGAGGGCGGGCACAAGCCGGCGTGAGTAGGTGAAACGTTGAGTTTTATAAGGGCACCACGGGGTGAGCAGCCCTCCCCACCCAGCCCACCTCCCACCCCCACCCAGCCCAGCCCCTCCCCACCNAGCCCCTCCCTCCCCACCCAGCCCCTCCCCTTCCACCCCCACCCAGCCCCCCCTCCCACCCAGCCCNTCCCCACCTCCCNACCCAGCCCCTCCCCACCCTCCCCTCCCCACCCAGCCCCACCCTCCCNACCCAGCCCCACCCTCCCACCCAGCCCCTCCCCACCCTCCCTCCCCACCCAGCCCCACCCTCCCCACCAGCCCCACCCTCCCATTTTTATGCACGACGGACAGACGACGGACACAATAATCCCCAGTGGGCTGGTGTAACCAGGAGGTTCCTACCAGTATTATTATATGTTGACACTGGCAAATGATGTATCTGCTCACCCGAGCTCTCAATCTCTGATAGCGGCATGGCCCTTGTGCTGTCCGCCTTTTGGGGACCTCTGGTCTAACGCCGGTGGTGAGACGAGGCTCTAAAGAAAGCTGTCTCTGGTGTGGACCAATCAGTTTCAAAGACGATGCCATCATCTTATTGGTTCTTTCGGTAAAGTCACGTAGAATGGAAATAATAAAATAATAAAAATAAAACATAATACTTTTTTATAATTTATTATTATGTTTGTGGCCGAAACGTCGTGAGAATTATTATATTATGTTTTATTTTATTATTTCCCTTCTACGTGACTTTACCGAAAGAACCAAGAAGATGAATCCCTGCAGTCACGAAAGCTTTAAATCGAAATGCGTGGTTCGTGCTGCACATGATTCCTTGCAAAAATTTTCAGTTTGGGTTTTTTTTGCGTCATTTTATTTTGTATTTTGAATATTTTTATAGTTGTAGCATGTTGCAGCGACACGATCTCCCCTTCCCCTCGCGTGAAATATCCGGAAGCGCACCAAGAAGAGTCATCCTTGTGCCAAAATCAAGCGAAACTCCACGGCTCTCAAATCAGCAGCAGCGGTAACAGCAGCAGCAGCATCAGCAGAAGCAGCAGAGGCAGGAGCATGTAGCNGAGGCTGCAGAAGCAACAGCAGCAGTAGCAGAGGCAGCAGCAGCTACAGCAGCAGCAGCAACAGCAGCAGCAGCAGCAACAGCAGCAGCAGCAACAGCAGCAGCAGCAACAGCAGCAGCAGCAGCAGTAGCAGCAGCAACAGCAGCAGTAGCAGAGNCAGCAACAGCAGCNGCAGCAGTAGCAACAGCAACAGCAGCNGCAAACACAGCAGCAGCAACAGAGCATAGCAGCAGCAGCGCAACAGCACAGCAGCAAAGCAGCAGCAGCAGCAACAGCAGCAGCAGCAACAGAAGCAGCATCAGCAGCAGCAGCATCAGCAGCAGATGCATCANCAGCAAAGGCAGCAGCAGCAACAGCAGCAGCAGCAGCAGCATCAGCAACAGCAGCATAGCCAGCAAACAGCAGCAGCAGCAACAGCAGCATCAGCAACAGCAGCAGTAACAGCAGCAGCAGCAACAGCAGCAGCATCAACAACAGCAGCAACAACAGCAGCAGAGGCAGCAGCATCAGCAGCAGCAGCATCAGCAGCAGCAGCAGCAGAGGCAACAGCATCAGCACAGTAGCAGAGNCAGCACAGCAACAGCAGCACATCACAGCAGCATCAACCAGCAGCATCAGCAACAGCATCACCACCACCACCTCCACCACCGCCACCACCACCACATCACCACCACCGCCACCACCGCCACCACCAACTCCACCAGCACCACCTCCACCACCACCTCCACCACCACCTCTACTATCACCACTCTCCACCACCTCCACCACCTCCACNCCGACCACCTCCTCCACCAGCTCCACCACCACCCATCACCACCACCACCACATCCTCCACCACCACCACATCTCCACCACCTCTACCACCCTGCACACCACCACCTCTACCACCTCCACCACCACCTCCACCACCACCTGCACCACCACCACCTCCACCACCCTGCACCCCGCCACCTCCACCACCTCCACCACCTCCACCACCNGCACCACCACCACCTCTACCACCTGCACCACCACCACCTCCATCACCACCACCTCCACCACCTCTACCACCACCACCTCCACCAACACCTCCACCACCACCCTGCACCACCACCACATCTCTACCACCACCACCACTACCACCACTAGCTCCACCACCTCCTCCACCACTCCACCACCACCACCTCNACCACCACCACCACCACCACCACCACTACTCCACCACCTCCTCCACCAGCTCCACCACCACCACCTCCACCACCACCACCACCACCACCACATCACCACCACCACCACACTAGCTCCACCCTCCACCACCACCACCACCACATCTCCACCACCACCACCACCCTCTCCTCATCCTCCACAGGCGGCGGCAGAGTCCATCACTCTCAAAGTGTTTATCTGCCAGCGAGACCGACTGGGAATTTAAATGTTAGGCAACGGAGCCGTGTGGTGGTCTTAAATGTCACCCTCCCGTGTGTGCCTCTGCGTGTGTGCCTATGTGTGTCGGTGTGTGTCTGTGTGTGTGTGCCTCTGTGTGTGTGTGTCTGTGTGTGTGTGCCTCTGTGTGTGTGTGTGTGCGTCTCTGTGTGTGTNCCTATGTGTGNCTGTGTGTGTGTCTCTGTGTGTGTGTCTGTGTGTCTGTGTGTGTGTGCCTCTGTGTGTGTGTGTGTCTGTGTGTGTGTGTGTCTGTGTGTGTGCCTATGTGTGTCTGTGTGTGTGCCTATGTGTGTCTGTGTGTGTGTCTCTGTGTGTGTGTCTGTGTGTGTATGTGTGTGTGTGCCTCTGTGTGTGTGTCTGTGTGTGTGTGTGTCTGTGTGTGTCTATGTGTGTGTGTGTGTGTGTGCCTATGTGTGTCTGTGTGTGTGTCTCTGTGTGTGTGTCTGTGTGTGTATGTGTGTGTGTGTCTGCGTGTGTGCCTGTGTGTGTGTGTGTGTGTCTGTGTGTGTATGTGTGTGTGCGTGTGTGTCTGTGTGTGTGTATTTATATGTCTGTGTTTGTGTCTGTGTGTGTGTGTCTGTGTGTGTCTGTGTGTGTGTGTGTCTGTGTGTGTCTGTGTTCTGTGCGCTGTGCGTGTGTGTCTGTGTCTGTGTGTGTCTGCTGTGCCTCTGCGTGTGCGCCTATGTGTCTGTGTGTANGTCTTTATGTGTCTGTGTGTGTCTGTGGTGTCTGTGCGTCTGTGNGTGTCAAAGGTGCTGTGTGTCNGTGTGTACGTCTTTATATGTCGTGTGTGCCTCTGTGTGTGTGCCTATGTGTCTTGTGTACGTCTTTTGTGTCTGTGTGTGTCTGTGCGTCTGTGTGTGTGTCTGTGTGTCTGTGTGCGTCTGTGTGTGTGTGTGTCTGTGTGTGTCTGTGCGTGTCTGTGCGTGTCTGTGTGTGTCTGTGTGTCGTGTGTCTGTGTGTGTGGTCTGTGTGTGTGTCTGTGTGTGTGTCTGTGTCTGTGTGTGTGTCTGTGTGTGTGTTCTGTGTGTGTGTCTGTGTGTGTGTGTCTGTGTGTGTGTCGGTGTGTGTGTACCTGTGTGTGTCTGTGTGTGTGTGTCTGTGTGTGTGTCTGTGTGCGCTTGTGTGTGTGGTCTGTTGTGTCTGTGCGTGTCTGTGCGTGTGTGTGTGTCTGTGTGTCTGTGTGTGTCTGTGTGTCTGTGTGTGTGTGTGTGTGTGTGTCTGTGTGTGTGTGTCTGTGTGTGTGTGTGTGTGTGTGTGTCTGTGTGTGTGTCTGTGTGTGTGTGTGNGTGTGTGTGTGTGTCTGTGTGTGTGTCTGTGTGTGTGTGTGTCTCTGTGTGTGTCTGTGTGTCTGTGTGTGTTCTGTGTGTGTGTGTGTCTGTGCTACTCGCTAACAGCACTTGCCCTACAGTCTGTTGAGGCTACACGGGAGGCTCACAGTCTCCCAGACACTAGGAAGACAAAGGCGGCCGGGCGTGGTGCTGGCCACCCACCACCTCGTGTGCCGTGCCGGCCTTCGTGGGTGCTACTCGCAACAAAAAGCAGCGCTCGTCACGACCCCTCTTTGTTGAAGGCTTCGCGTTGATGGCGTCTTGTATTGCGCCTTTGAAGAATGACCCTCCCACTCCTGCGTTGAGTCTCCACCGATACCACCAAAAGCCAGCCCGCGTCTCCCGCAAATGTCCCCAGCACTATACTCTTAGTTCTTTCGGTAAAGTCATCCACGTAGAAGGGAAGTAATAAAATAATAAAATAAAACATAATAAAATAATTCTCACGACGTTTCGGCCACAACGCAAGCAGCCGTCCTCAGGTGAAGACCAGGTCTGTCGGAAAGACAGACCTCAGGTGATGATGATGGTGTGGTGATGGTGGTGGTGATGATGATGGTGGTGATGGTGGTGGTGATGGTGGTGGTGGTGATGGTGGTGGTGATGGTGGTGATGGTGGTTGATGGTGATGATGGTGGTGGTGATGGTGGTGGTGGTGATGGTGGTGATGAGGTGATGGTGGTGGTGATGGTGGTGGTGGTGATGGTGGTGGTGGTGGTATATATACAAATACTGTGTTCTTGGAATTTCTCTCACTTGATACAGCAATCGTGCTGTGAGGGTTCCACCTGAAGACGGAAGCTTGTGTTGCCTCCGAAACGTCGTGATTTTTATTTTACTTTTATTAATTTTAACTTTTTTACCTACATGGTGACTTCACCGAAAGAACTAACAGTATGAATCCTTGCAGTCACGAAAGCTTCAAATCTAGAATTTTTATTTTACTTTTATTAATTTTTATATTTTTAAATTTTTTACCTACATGGTGACTTCACCGAAAGAACTAAGAGTATGAATCCTTGCAGTCACGAAAGCTTCAAATCTAGAATTAAGTCCCCCGCACTCTCCATCCCCTCGGCTCGATTGAAGCGAGGCCGCAATTGTCCGTTGCAGGTTATTTATTAAAGTTGCACTCAGCCCCAGGAGGAGGGAGGGGAAAACAAGTATAACCGTAAAAACAAAGTTTTTCACTATAAATCCTTTATATGCGTGGCGGCTAGAGTCCTCTCGTCCTCTGGCCTGAGATGGCTGCCACCTATGGGTCAGATGATTGCCTGCCACCATTAAGCAATTGGTAAATACATATAATTTTTTTTCCTAAAAAGTGTAAAATTTTGGGAAAAAATTCACGAACATTAATTGTCACGCACAACGAGTCTGTGTGCAACATGTCAGCTCGATTGGATCACGGGAAGTGGGTTAAAAAACGACCGAAAGATTTGCACGGTCGTAAGCAAGCAAGCAAGTGAACTTAATATAAAGGATTTAAAATCACGACGTTTCGGAGGCAACACAAGCTTCCGTCTTCAGGTGGAACCGTCACAGCGCGGTAGCTGTATTTATTAATTTAAAATTTTCCCCCACGTGACTTTACCGAAAAAAACCGAAGAATATGAATCCTTGCAGTCACGAAAGCTTCAAATCTGCCTAGAATGTTTGATTGCTACATAGCTCATGGGGCGAGAGGAGTACGTGGGTAGGTGGTCTCTCTCAAACATCATGGGTCTCCCTCCACATACCCCCCCCCCCATACTTTACGCACCACCAAATGCCCTTAGTCCGGCCCGCCACGTGGCTTTAAAATGTTTAAAATGTTCACGACTCATATATATACACACACAGGGGTGCTTCAAACTAATGGTAACACTTACACGGGGCTATCGTTTTTTTAAATCCTTTATATTAAGTTCGCTTGCTTGCTTACGACCGTGCAAATCTTTCGGTCGTTTTTTAACCCACTTCCCGTGATCCAATCGAGCTGACATTTTGCACACAGACTCGTTGTGCGTGACAATTAATTTCGTGAAATAAAAATTCCAAAATTTTACACTTTTTAGGACAAAAATATTATATTTAATTACCAATTGCTTAATGGTGCCAGGCAATCATCTGACCCATAGGTGGCAGCCATCTCAAGCCAGAGGACGAGAGGACTCTAGCCGCCACGCATATAAAGGATTTATAGTGAAAAACTTTGTTTTTACGGGTTATACTTGTTATGGAACAAGAAACGGATAATACGCACTGTGACATGATAGCAAATGTAATTTAATAACTTCAAAAGAGTGAAAGAGTCTACCACGTATTTGCCATCATTATCAACACGTGTTCTGGAATCTTCTCCAGGTAGCCTCCAGAACCCACGAGGCAGAACATTTTAGCGTGGTCTTGTTCCGAGAGAAGAGATGGAGTGATGTGGTACAGGAGGACGTGGAGCTGAGTGGACTTGCCGATGACCGGTACCAGCGGTGTCAAGATCGGCCTCAGTGGAGGAGGCTCGTGAAGGACGCTACTGGGCAGTTGGAGGCATCGCCCTCCAACAACAACGGAGGGGGAGGAGCGACGCTCACAACAACGAGCGGAGCGCCGGGTGGCTAAAGCACTTCTTCTATAAGGAAGGGCGTATGGTGGATGTCTGGATAGCATCTGTCTCAAATTTCTCCATGAAAACATTGGCTACAACTGGAGATAATGGAGAACCCATTAGGGTACCTTCAACTTCTAGATTTGAAATGTGTTACACAGTGAATTATCAGAGCACCTTCGTTTGCATGTTTGCCACAAGCACTGTGTGTGGTTAGCGCAGACTCAGTGATCTTAACGTCTCCCGTTTCCTTGCCACAATGGGTAAAACCTGTTCTTATTTCTTCATTATGTTCTTACACTTTTCATCATCACAGGCACCAATTGTCTGGCGCGCCAGAGGCGCATTTGCATCCAAACCGGCACCGCTGTCCGATTGAGTTTGACACTCCTGCCATATTTATATTCCAAATGAGTAAACGAGTCTCTATGCTCTCTCTCTCTATGAGTCTGGGCATGTGTGTGAGTTCGTAGTTTCTGTGTGTGACGGTCTATGGGTCTCTGTGTGAGTCTATGGGTCTCTGTGCGAGTCTATGGGTCTCTGTGTGAGTCTATGGGTCTCTGTGTGAGTCTATGGGTCTCTGTGTGAGTCTATGGGTCTTTGTGTGAGTCTATGGATCTCTGTGTGAGTCTGTGGTATCAGTGTGAGTCTATGGGTCTCTGTGTGAGTCTATGGGTATCTGTGTGAGTCTATGGATCTCTGTGTGAGTCTATGGGTATCTGTGTGAGTCTATGGGTCTCTGTGTGAGTCTATGGGCCTCTGCGTGAGTCTATGGGTATCTGTATGAGTCTATGGGTCTCTGTGTGAGTCTATGGGTATCTGTGTGAGTCTATGGGTCCTGTGTGCGTGTATTACATCTCTGTGAATCTATGGGTCTCTGTGTGAGTCTATGGGTCTCTGTGTGAGTCTATGTGAGTCTATAGGTCTCTGTGTGAGTCTATGGGTCTCTGTGTGAGTCTATGGGTCTCTGTGAGTCTATGGGTCTCTGTGTGAGTTAATGGGTATCTGTTCTTCCCCCCAGCGTGATGATGATGAGAGAGAGAGAGACACGCAAACTCCAAATATACAGCAGCAGGCGTCCGGGTCGGGATCGAACCCACAACCTCCTGTATACCAGGCGAGGTAGTTAACATGTCCTAGCCACCGTGATGATGATGAGAGAGAGAGAGAGACACGCAACTCCAAATATACAGCAGGCGTCAGGGTCGGGATCGAACCCACAACCTCCTGTATACCAGGCGAGGTAGTTAACATCTCCTAGCCACCGTGATGATGAGAGAGAGAGACACGCAACTCCAAATATACAGCAGGCGTCAGGGTCGGAATCGAACCCACGACCTCCTGTATACCGGGCCAGGTAGTTAACATCTCAAAGGCAAAGACAAAGATCCCCATATAGCCTTAGCAGACTGTTGGGGCAAGTGCTTTTAGCGAGCACCTATGAAGGCCGCAACGGTACACGAGGGGGTGGGTGGCCAGCACCACGCCCGACCGCCTTTGTCTCCCCAGTGGCGATGTTTACTACACACCTCACCAGGTACTCATTTGAAACCGAGTCGACCTAGGGAGGCCCAGGACCGGTTCAGATAATCGTCACTGGTGTTGGCCGTGAGCGGGAATCGAACCCGGGTCGCCGGGTTCATAGCGCAGCGCTAACCGCTGCACCACCGCTCCCCCAAGTTAACATCTCACGCATACATATACATACATCAATATACATACATATACATACATCACTATGTATACATATACATACAACAATATACATACATATACATACATCAATATACATACATATACTTACATCAATATACATACATATACATACATCAAGCGGAGATCGACGCTACCACTCAAGCCACGTGCACACCCGTTTACAAAACAGCTGATACCCAGCTGGGCAATTTACATTGGAAAGCTGGCATGCTGTGGAGGTGAAAGCGTGAGTGGGAATAAACTCCAGGCATGCCAAGATTAAAATATTTACCTACAGCAGCTAATGGGTTTAAAATTGACCGTATTTCTTTTTTTTACCGTCAAAATAATCCTTTATTAAACGAGGAGGTGAAAATCAACTCTGTTGGAGATGATGAATGTTCGTCGGTTGACGGCGAAGCCGGTAATGTATTTGAGAGGATCAAGGCGCAGACCCTGCAATTGCTTCCATGGCTTGAGTACGGTGCGTAAGCAGTTAAACACACACACACGTGCATTCAATCTGACATTGCCGGCGGAAGGGTCACACTCTCAATTTCGGACTTTCGTGACTGCAGGAATTATTCTTTGCAGTGGCGGCTCCTGCAAAATCTCTCAGGGGGGGCAAATGTCTGGATGATTGATAAGGATAAGGTCCACCCATGCAAAGGATAAATTAACAGCTTAAGCATATGAAGGCAACTTCACGTCTTTAATATTAATGAAAAATAAAGTGACACTTACAATACATCTTGTTTGTTTCTATACTCACTATTAAAACAAACCACTCAAGTTTATTTTATTAAAGATTCCACTAGGTGGCGACAAATAATATTGTTGGATGCAACGTGCTTACGTATGATGACGTAAGCAGGTTAGTGCGAGCCCTCCCGGAAGCCATAGAGAATGCATTGCAGCGCCCGCCGTTCGAAAAAAAACACCTTTGAATGTAAGTCTATGGGACCACTCGGGGCGATTCTCAGCCAAAGTGAAATCGCCCAAAAAGAGGCGGTACTCAACAGAACGTGACATGACGCTTATTGGACTATATCCAGAGGCTGACAGTGACGGCTAGCGTGACTCTGTGGTTGAATGACATTGGTGGTGCGTCGCCCAATCGCCCTAATGAAGAAACCGCCCCTGCATTCTTTGGTTCTTTCGGTAAAGTCACGTCTAAAGATAAAATAATAAATTAAATAATAGCATACTACGACGCTTCGATTGCAACACAAGCAATCTTCATAAAGGTATAAAAGAAATAGCAACACAAATCTAACCAGAAAACTATGGACAGACATACAGCAGACAGACATCACAAAGACACACAGAGAGAGAGACACGTATCAGCACAAAGAGAGAGAGGTCGTTTCTGTGACGAGGCCTCTATCTCTCTGTGTGTCTCTGTGTGTCCTTGTGATGTCTGTCTGCTTGTATGTCTGTCTATAGTTTTGTCTATATATTTAAGGCACCGTCACAGAAACGACCTCTCTCTTGTGCCGATACGTGTTCTCTCTCTCTGTGTGTCCTTGTGATGTCTGTCTGCTTGTATGTCTGTCTATAGTTTTGTCTATATATTTAAGGCACCGTCACAGAAACGACCTCTCTCTCTTTCTGCTGATACGTGTNCTCTCTCTGTGTGTCTTTGTGATGTCTGTCTGCTTGTATGTCTGTCATAGTTTTCTAGTTAGATTTTTGTTGCTATTTCTTTATACCTGATGATGATTGCTTGTGTTGCAATCGAAACGTCGTAATATGCTATTATTTAATTATTATTTATCTTTATACGTGACTTTACCGAAAGAACCAAAGAATAGGGTCTCCACTATACAGGGATTTGAGAGAGCGCCTCCATAAGGCACTTGGCCTACTCTCCACGCGACCTGCCTCAACGTCAGCGTTCTTCACTCATTTCAGAGGGAGGGGTGGCATTTGCGCCGATATGACACGCCGGTGTGTGAGTGAGGGCCTGCACGCCATTCTAAACCATTATTGGGTTTGACAGCAACACGATGATGATGATGATGACCAGTGCCGGATTATACTGGTCAAAAAAAAAAACATTTTTTCTGGCCTGGCTTTTGCAGCTGTTTTAGACTAATTTCAGGGTGCTGATTCCAAATATGATCTCAGATTTGCTCTATCACATCCATTTTTAAATCCTTTATATTAAGTTCACTTGCTTGCTTGCGCGCTTACGACAGTGCAAATCTTTCGGTCGTTTTTAACCCACTTCCCGTGATCCAATCGAGCTGACATTTTGCACACAGACTCGTTGTGCGAGACAATTAATGTTCGTGAAATTTTTTCCAAAATTTTACACTTTTTAGGACAAAAATATTATATTTAATTACCAATTGTGTAATGGTGGCAGGCAATCATCTGACCCATAGGTGGCAGCCATCTCAAGCCAGAGGACGAGAGGACTCTAGCCGCCACGCATATAAAGGATTTAGAGTGAAAAACTTGTTTTTACGGGTTATACTTGTTATGCTATCGGCATACCCCACATTCATTGATTTTACCCGAAATTAACTCTGTCACTTATGATTGCAAGTTGTTGAGAGTCAGTGACTGCTTTAGTGTCAAAATATGGTGCTGTATTTTTAGGATAGTGTGTTTATAATATCATCTTATGTAGATATCCACATTTATTTACTATTTTTCTTCTGCAGTTTTTATTGAAAATGCAATATTTGATATCTCAAAAAACCTGATGTGGTAGACAAAAACTGATGCCAGATTTGGAATCAGCACCCCAAAATTACCTTAAACCGTTGGAATACCTTGTGCCAGAAAAAGTGTGTTGACCAGTGTTATTCTCGTAGCAAAAGTAGCAACATGTGTAGTAGCTACACATGTAGTAGTAGTAGCTACACGTGTAGTAGTAGTAGTTACACATGTAGTAGTAGCTACACATGTAGTAGTAGTAGTAGTTACACATGTAGTAGTAGTAGCTACACGCAGTAGTAGTAGTAGCTACATGTGTAGTAGTAGCTACTACTACTATGTAGTAGTAGCTACTACACGTGTAGTAGTAGTAGTAGTTACACATGTAGTAGCTACACATGTAGTAGTAGCTACATGTGTAGTAGTAGCTACACATGTAGTAGTAGTAGTAGCTACACATGTAGTAGTAGCTACACATGTAGTAGTAGTAGTAGCTACGTGTGTAGTAGCTACACATGTAGTAGTAGCTACACATGTAGTAGCAACTACATATGTAGTAGTACTACACATGTAGTAGTAGCTACACATGTAGTAGCTACACATGTAGTAGTAGTAGCTACACATGTGTAGTAGCTACTACTACATGTATAGTAGCTACGGGCCCCGCATTTTCAAGCTATCAATTCCGGTTTCAGTAATTCTGCACTTGCTCTATTGCTATAGTACTATACCGCCTTCAACTTTTATGAACGACCGGGGTGTTTAAGGCTAGCGTTTGTGGGATCATCTGGGCTGTATAGCAAATGCAAAAATACAATTAATTTACAAGGCAAGTAAACAAATGCGTGTTTTCATATTTACGTGTTTTTTTTTTACATTTTATTTCGGGCCACTTTATAATGTCACATGCTACAGGCCTCGCACTAACTCAATCCGGCACTGATATTTTCACCGTCTGTGCATTATCGTTGAAGGGCCGCACGAAATGCCACCAAGGGCTGGCCATCAGTAGCCCACGGGCTTTGCAGCGAAGAACGCCGCTATAGCTCAACTGTGATAGATCAACCTTTTTAAATCCTTTATATTAAGTTCACTTGCTTGCTTGCGCGTTACGACCGTGCAAATCTTTCGGTCGTTTTTTAACCCACTTCCCGTGATCCAATCGAGCTGACGTTTTGCACACAGACTCGTTGTGCGTGACAATTTATTTTCGTGAAATTTTTTTTCCAAAATTTTCCACTTTTTAGGAAAAAAAATCATATTTAATTTAAAATACCAATGTGATCAAAATGAAACTCTTACTCAAGAAAAAGAGAAATGAATAATAAAATAAAACCGATGCCACGCATATAAAGGATTTATAATGAAAAACTTAGTTTTTACGGGTTAATTTTACGTCTTTTTTTGTCGGTGGAGATGCGTGGGGTGGTGGGGTGGGCGAATGTTTACGTGTGTCCGTGCTGTGAACCCCTGAGACCCGGGTTCGATTCCCACCCACGGCCAACGCCGGTGACGAACATCTGAACCGGTCCTGGCCTCCCCTAGCTCGACTCAGCCTCAAATGAGTACCTGGTGCGGTGCGTTAACATCAGCACTGGGGAGACAAAGGCGGCTGGGCGTGGTGCTGGCCACCCACCCCCTCGTGTGCCGTGCCGGCCTTCATAGGTGCTCGCTAACAGCACTTGCCCCAACATTCCGTTAAGGCTACACTGGGGAATCTTTGTCGTGGGATTAAGTAAACATGTCCGTTATTCATAATCAACGTTTTTGGGTTTAGATCGCCGCGTTATTTGTGTCGTAACCCTCCACCACCCGACACGGCCAATCAGTAAAAAAAGTGTCACGTTGACAAAAGACAAATAGTTCACTGCTTTAGCCCCACCGGTGTGTTGAAGCCACAACATTTACAATTTGAGTTGTACCACGTTTCGCTGGTAATTGCATCCAGCATCACAGAGCAATGTCGTGATTTCATTGTCGGAGCTGGACGTTATCCAAGACGAAATCCACAATTAACATTTATCGCTACGGGCGATAATTTTGTGCTGATGCTGCTGTTGTTGTTGCTGTTGTTGTTGTTGTTGCTGCTGTTGTTGCTGCTGTTGTTTTTGTTGTTTAATATTCACGTGCAGTCGTGGACGCGCTCGCTGACTCGGTCCCTGAGAATGGGTAGACTCCTCCGTTCAAGTGTTCGGACATAACTTGAACCGTGATGATGGATACAAACTGAGTAATCATTGGAAAGATGTACTAATAGGGGTTTTCCCATTTTTTTCTGGCAACAAAACTGACACCTTTAGCAAGAAATCATGTTTACATTAACCACGATACTTGCAGTCAAATGCAAACAATAAAACAATACTCTGATAATGTATGCATTGTCTTTGAAACTGATTGGTCCACACCAGAGACAGCTTTCTTTAGAGCCTAGTCTCATATGGTGCTCGACCAGATGATGCCAAAAGGCGCACAGTTCCAAGACAACTCACTACCAGAGTAATGAGAGCTCGGGGTGAGCAGCTACATCATGGGACCTCCTTTGCCATTACCAAATATACTAATAGGGTTTTTCCCCTTTTTTGGCAAACAAAACTGACACCTTTAGCAAGAAATCATGCTAACATTAACCACAATACTTGCAGTCAAATGCAAACAAAAATTAATACTCTGATAATTTATGCATTGTCCTTGAAACTGATTGGTCCACACCAGAGACATGCTTACATTAACCACAATACTTGCAGTCAAATGCAAACAAAAATTAATACTCTGATAATTATGCATTGTCCTTGAAACTGATTGGTCCACACCAGAGACATGCATACATTAACCACAATACTTGCAGTCAAATGCAAACAAAAACAATACTCTGATAATTTATGCATTGTCTTTGAAACTGATTGGTCCACACCAGAGACAGGTGTGGACCAATCAGTTTCAAAGACAAAGCATAAATGATCAGAGTATTGTTTTTTGTTTGCATTTGACTGCAAGTATTGTGGTTAATGTAAGCATGGTTCCTTGCAAAAGGTGTCAGTTTTGTTGCCAGAAAAATGGGGAAAAGCCCTATTAGTATATTTTGGAACTGACAAAGGAGGTCCCTTGACATTGGAAAGATGTTATTAACCATGAAAAAAATATTTAACTGCACATATTTGGACCATCTTATTTGACAGGCACTTTCTATCTTCTTGGTTCTTTCGGTAAAGTCACGTAGAAGGGAAATAATAAAAATAAAAATAAAACATAATAAAATAATTCTCACGACGTTTCGGCCACAACGCAAGCAGCCGTCCTCAGGTGAAGAAACAGAGCTGTCGGAAAGACAGCGTCTGAATGAACACCACCAGGCTTGGCAGCGTCTATTTAAGCTGGGTTGGAGGGGGAAGAGCGCCTGACAAAGGAATTTGCTTATCAAGAGGAATTTAGCATATTTATGGGAAATGCAGATATGGGATTAGTCACTACTTGTGGAATGCGTAGGAGGTGGGGGGGGGTTTCAAAGTCATATTATGCTCGTGCATTATGCAGGATTAGCAGCATCAAAGGGAGGGATAGGGTAGCATTAATAAAGGGAAGAAATGTTAATAGTATGGAACTGCAGTAACTATTCTACTTCACCGAGTGTTTGACATCCCCAGCGTTTAACAGCACTCTCCATTTTGTATTTGGATTGTGTAGTAGTGTAGTGTATAGTAGTGTATAGTGTAGTGTATAGTTGTGTAGTAGTGTAGTAGTGTATAGTAGTGTATAGTATAGTGTATAGTGTAGTATAGTGTAGTAGTGTATAGTATAGTAGTGTATAGTGTAGTAGTGTATAGTATAGTGTAGTAGTGTAGTATAGTGTATAGTGTAGTAGTGTATAGTATAGTGTATAGTGTAGTAGTATATCGTGTAGTAGTGTATAGTGTAGTGTATAGTAGTGTAGTAGTGTATATAGTGTAGTAGTGTATAGTAGTGTATAGTGTAGTAGTATATCGTGTAGTAGTGTATAGTGTAGTGTATAGTGTAGTGTATAGTAGTGTAAGTAGTGTATAGTGTAGTGTGTATAGNAGTGTGTAGTGTATAGTGTAGTGTATAGTGTAGTGTAGTAGTGTAGTGTAGTGTATAGTGTAGTGTATAGTGTAGTAGTATATAGTGTAGTAGTGCATCGTAGTGTATAGTGTAGTAGTGTATAGTGTATAGTAGTGTGTAGTAGTGTATAGTGTAGTAGTGTATAGTGTAGTGTATAGTATAGTGTAGTGTAGTAGTGTATATAAGTGTAGTAGTGTATAGTGTAGTGTATAGTAGTGTATAGTGTGTTAGTAGTGTATAGTGTAGTAGTGTATAGTGTAGTGTAGTAGTGTATAGTGTATAGTAGTGGACCATCTTATTTGACAGCTACTATTCTACTTTACCGAGTTTAACAGCACTCTCCTCTCCTTTGTTGTATTTGGATTGTCAACCAACATCGAATTTTGATTTAAAGCTTTCGTGACTGCAGGGATTCATCTTCTTGGTTCTTTCAGTAAAGTCACGTAGAAGGGAAATAATAAAATAACCTGAGGACGGCTGCTTGCGTTGTGGCCGAAACGTCGTGAGAATTGTTTTATAAAATAACCTGAGGACGGCTGCTTGCGTTGTGGCCGAAACGTCGTAAGAATTGTTTTATTATGTTTTATTTTTATTATTTTATTACTTCCCTTCTACGTGACTTTACCGAAAGAACCAAGAAGATGAACCAACATCGAGTAAAACATCAACAAGATGCACCCAACTGTTCTCTTTAAGCCCCGCCCACCCCCCTAACACGTTCCACTCATTGGCTACGAAATTCAGATAAGCCCCTCCCCTTCCCTCCCCCTTCAACTCGTATTTAAGAGCTCGACTCTTGGATTTTTGCCTCACTTGAGACAGTAAATCTGGCTGTGACGGTCCCACCTGATGACGGAGACTTGTGTTGCCTCCGAAACGTCGTGATTTTTTCTTTTATTTCTATTATTATTTCAATTATATTTTTATTTATTTATTTTGTGACTTTACCGAAAAACCTAAGAGTATGAAAGAACCAGGGCTTTAATCAAGGGAGGCATGACGAAAATCCTCAGGATTTTAAACACCCTCCCCCCTCTCCCCTCTGACCTCCAAGTCACCTGGTCACCTACGTGTGATATTTTATTTATTTATTTTTGTGTGTTTGTGTCAATTGTAAAAGCTACAAGGCGATATTTTTTGTTTTTTTTCGGTAAAGTCACTGTGTAGGTAAAACATTAAAATTAATAAAAGTAAAATAAAATAAAATCACGACGTTTCGGAGGCAACACAAGCTTCCGTCTTCAGGTGGAACCGTCACAGCCACGACAGCTGTATCAAGTGGCTGTGACGGTCCCACCTGAAGACGGAGACTTGTGTTGCCTCCGAAACGTCGTGATTTTATTTTATTTTACTTTCATTAATCTTAATGTTTTACCTACGTTGCTTTACCGAAAAAACCTAAGAATATGAATCCTTGCAGTCACGAAAGCTTCAAATCTAGAACTACAGGCGATATCCAATCAACGAGGTTTAACATTCTTATGCAAATTATTGCAAAGCCCCAGTGTGAAAACAAGGCGCTCTTGTGATAAAAAAAAATGTTTTTTGATCTGCTCTGACATTGAGCTTGCGATGTTTGACTCCACATCCAATTAGCGGAATAACTTTTGACCCAGTAGGCTTGCAAAGAGCACCACACCACCCCTAAGCCCCCCCCCNACACACACACCTCCCGTGATCAGCAAAGACACAGACACTCCAGTTGCAATTAACCCCGCTGATCCTGACATGACGTTATTATATTTTTTGTTAGATGTTTTCTCAAATTTACAACAGACGATGAAAGCGGTCGGAGAAATAGCGCCAGCAAAAGTGCTGCGGATGGATAATTTGATCTTCTTGGTTCTTTCGGTAAAGTCACGTGGAAGGGAAATAATAAAATAATAAAATAAAACATAATAAAATAATTCTCACGACGTTTCGGCCACAACGCAAGCAGCCGTCGTCAGGTGAAGAACAGATCTGTCGGAAAGACAGCGTCATTCACATCATCAACATCATCAACATCATCATCATTAACATCAACATCATCATAACATCATCATCATCAACATCATCAACATCATCAACATCATCATTTTTTTTTCGATTTAAAGCTTTCGTGACTGCAGGGATTCATCTTCTTGGTTATTTCGGTAAAGTCACGTAGAAGGGAAATAATCAAATAATAAATATAAAACATCATAAAATAATTCTCACGACGTTTCGGCCACAACGCAAGCAGCCGTCCTCAGGTGAAGAACAGGTCTGTCGGGGAGACGCTGTCTCCCCGACAGACCTGGTCCTTAGGTAAAGGCCGAAACGTCGTGAGAATTATTTTATACTGGTAGGAACGAAGTGGACCAGACCACCAATAGATTAATGTGTCCGTCCGTCCGTCCGACTGTCCGTCCGTCCGTCCGTGTATCAACATCGCCCCTACTGCAAACACTTGGCATGACCCTGTCCGACAAGATGGCCGCCGCTCCCCCTCCGATCTGTGAATTAAACAAGATGGCCGTCGCTTCCGGCGTATCACGGCAAAACTTTAAACTTCGCTTCAAGATTACTTTACTGAAACGCAGCACGCTTTTTTAACACAGAGACAAGAAACATTTATTAACACAGAGACGAGATACATTTATCGCCTTATTTGTGCACGAAAAGCACGGCGCGAGGCCTAGTGCGGCAGGCTTCGCGAGGCCTAGTGCGGCAGGCTTATTAACACAGAGATGAAACGCAGCACGTTTATTTAAAATAAAATACTTTCCTGAAACGCAGCACGTTTTTTTAACACGGAGACAAGAAACATTTATTAACAGAGACGAGATACATTTATTCGCCTTATTTGTGCACGAAAAGCACGGCGCGAGGCCTAGTGCGGCAGGCTTCGCGAGGCCTAGTGCGGAAGGTGGTGGTGGGGGGGTGGTGGTGGTGGGGGTGGTGGTGGTGGGGGGTGGTGGTGGCTGGTGGGAGGAGTGGTGTTGGGGGGTCTATAAATCTCACAGCGTTTCTTGTCAAAACAAACACTTTTAATTAACGTTACACTAGAATACAGTAATTTTTTCTTTAACTCCTCTACACCCGGTCGATATCCCTGTACCGGTACTAAGTATTATTCCTACCAGCCCACCCCGCAGGGTCCTGTTTATGTTTTATTTTTATTATTTTATTATTTTCCTTCTACGTGACTTTACCGAAAGAACCAATAAGATGAATCCCTGCAGTCACGAAAGCTTTAAATCGGATAATTTTACGTGAAACTAAAATATATATACACGGGCGCCACGGTCCCGATTTGTTAACTACCTCGCCTGGTGTACAGGAGGTCGTGGGTTCGATACCGACCCTGACGCCTGCTGCTGTATATTTGGAGTTTGCGTGTCTCTCTCTCTCATCATCATCACGGTGGCTAGGAGATGTTAACTACCTCGCCTGGTGTACAGGAGGTCGTGGGTTCGATACCGACCCTGACGCCTGCTGTATATTTGGAGTTTGCGTGTCTCTCTCTCTCATCATCATCACGGTGGCTAGGAGATGTTAACTACCTCGCCTGGTGTACAGGAGGTCGTGGGTTCGATCCCGACCCTGACGACGCCTGCTGCTGTATATTTGGAGTTTGCGTGTCTCTACTCTCCCCGTGGTCACGTGTCCAGAGAATTTGGCTGCCATAAATGTCCGATTGATGATAAGCTCCACTTCGTTGAGCTATTATTTGTGGCCAGGCCTCGCTTGGTAAAATAACAAAAAAAATCGTTTAGTTCATAGTTCATGTTCAGAATCATAATCTCTATTTATCCTGGAGAAATCCATGAGCTCTAAGAAGCTGTCTTTCACAGATGTCCAGTAGGCGCACGGGATCAGAATTTAATTACAACTAAGCAATACAAAACGATGATAGGAGTGCAGAGTATATGATGGATAAGCCAATTCACTAAAAAGAAATAAATACACCCAAACATGGCATTTTGTTTTCTAGTTTACCAGCTAAGGCCCAATGAGCTCTACATCTTTTTCAGAAGCGAAGTGGGCTTATCATCATAAGCACCGCGTGGAAATGTATAAGCATATTCTTTGGTTCGTTCGGTAAAGTCACGTAGGTGAAAACATGAAAAAATAACAAAAATACAATTTTATTTTATATTTGTTTTATTTTTTCAACTACGTGACTTTACCGAAAGAACCAAAGAGTATGGATCCTTGCAGTCACGAAAACTTCAAATCTAGATTGTATAAGCAGCCAAAATAGTCTTAAGCGCGTGATGTAGCTTCTAAATGTGGAGGGGAAAACCCGGAGGAGCCTAGAAAAAACAACAAAAAACAAGTATAACCCGTAAAAACAAAGTTTTTCACTATAAATCCTTTATATGCGTGGCGGCTAGAGTCCTCTCGTCCTCTGGCTTGAGATGGCTGCCAACTATGGGTCGGTCAGATGATTGCATGGCAGCATTAAGCAATTAGTAATTAAATATAATATTTTTGTCCTAAAAAGTGTAAAATTTTGGAAAAAAAATTTCACGAAAATAAATTGTCACGCACAACGAGTCTGTGTGCAAAATGTCAGCTCGATTGGATCACGGGAAGTGGGTTAAAAAACGACCGAAAGATTTGCACGGTCCTAAGCAAGCAAGCGAACTTAATATAAAGGATTAAAAAATCAATTTTTTTGACCGGCTAACAGAAGTTTTGGGCCACGCTTTGATCCATACGGTCCGGTTTTTCTCCAGTGTAAGTCGCCTATAGCAACTCCGCATCGGAGTTCCACTCATATGGGATCAACTCTATGGGAGTTACCGTGACCTCCACGTTACAGACAGACAGACAGAGCTCACTCATTCACTCTGTGATCAACGTGGTCCGGTTATCACCAGGATGAGTTCCCAGTAGCAACTCAACTCTACACCGGAGTTCCACTCATATGGGATCAACTCTATGGGAGTTACCGTGACCTCCACGCTACAGACAGACGGACAGAGCTCACTAATTCACCCTGTGATGAACGTGGTCCGGTTATCACCAGGATGAGTTCCCAGTAGCAACTCAACTCTACACCGGAGTTCCACTCATATGGGATCAACTATATGGGAGTCACCGTGACCTCCACGCTACAGACAGACAGACAGAGCCTCACTAATTCCCCTGTGATGAACGTGGTCCGGTTATCATCAGGGTGAGTTCCCAGTAGCAACTCAACTCTACACCGGAGTTCCACTCATATGGGATCAACTCTGTGAGAATCACCGTGATCCCGATGTTAGGGGCCGTCCATAAATGACGTCACGCGATTTTGGATGTTTGACCCCCACCCCCCCCCCCTTCGTCACACGGCGTTACAAAAAGTCAGACCCCCCCACCCTCAAATATGACGTCACAAAGCTCTGACCCCCCCAAAATTTTTTTTTTATAAAACATGCTTCAAATCGCTTTAAACTATTGTCAGTGTAGTGCGTATTTAACGTGGCGCTGCACTCTGATGTTGTAGGAGAAAACATTTATTTAAAAGTCTATTTAATTAAGTAGAACGTGATGTCTATATTTATTTAAAGTTGTGCATTTTGATGTGACGTCACATTTCTCAACCCCACCCCCCCTCGTCACACATCGTCACAAATGTCTGACCCCCCGCCCCCTAGGTGCGTGACGTCATATATGGACGGCCCCTTACACACGGATAGACAGACGGACTCAGCTGATGCATCAACCGCTCTCAATGCTGGAAAGCATTCATCAAATTCCGGTAACATTATTATACTCTTTGGTTCTTTCAGTAAAGTCACGTAAAAATAATAAATAACAAAAAGCATACGACGTTTCGATTGCAACACAAGCAATCATCATAGGTACAAATGAAGAAAAAAACCTAGTAAACTTAGAAATATAATGCGATACAACACAGAGAGTCGGCTAACACACCAGTCAACACCCTACCTGGTTGATTATGTTTTTCCAAATATTGCTACATTTGAGAGAGAGACAAAACACAGAACACACAGGCAGACACACAAGCAGAGAGAGATAACACAGAGAGACACACAAATAGAGACACACACAGACACACAGAGAGACACCACACAGACACACAGAAAGAGACACACAAAGACACACAGAGAGAACACACATAGACACACAAGCAGAGAGAGACACACAGAGACACACAGAGAGAGACACACACAGAGACACACAGAGAGATACACACAGAGAGAACAACACAGAGACACACAGAGAGAGACAACACAGACACACAGAGAGAGACANCACAGAGACACAGAGAGAGAGAAAGAGACACACAGACACACAGAGAGAGACACACACAGATACACACAGAGAGAGACAACACAGAGACACACAGAGAGAGAAAGAGACACAACAGAGACACACAGAGAGAGACACACACAGATACACACAGAGAGAGAAAGAGACACAACAGATACACACAGAGAGAGACAACACAGAGACACACAGAGAGAGAAAGAGACACACAGAGACACAGAGAGAGACACACACAGATACACACAGAGAGAGACACACAGAGACACACAGAGAGAGAGAGACACAGAGACACACAGAGAGACACACACAGAGACACACAGAGAGACNCACAGAGAGAGACACACAGACACACAAGCAGAGAGAGACACACAAAGAGACACACAGAGAGAGAGCANACACAGATAACAACAAAGAGAGACACAGAGAGAGACACAGAGAGAGAGACACACAACAGAGACACACAGAGAGATACACACAGAGAGAGACAACACAGAGACACACAGAGAGAGACACACACAGACACACAGAGAGAGACACACAGAGACACACAGAGAGACAAACAACATAGACACACAGAGAGACACACACAACATAGACACACAAGACACACAGAGAGACACAGAACATAGACACACAGAGAGACACACAGAGAGACACACAGACACAGAAGCAGAGAGAGACACACAGAGACACACAGAGAGACACACGCAACATAGACACACAGAGAGACACACACAACATAGACACACAGAGAGACACACACAACATAGACACACAGAGAGACACACAACATAGACACACAGACAGACACACAAGTAGAGAGAGATAACACAGAGACACACAGAGACACAACATAGACACACAGAGACACAACATAGACACACAGAGAAAGACACACAACATAGACACACAGAGACACAACATAGACACACAGAGAGACACACATAACATAGACACACAGAGAGACACACACAACATAGACACACAAGAGAGACACACAACATAGACACACAACATAGACACACAGCTCCAAATCAAGTTTAAACACTTTTTGTCCAGTCTTAACTTAAAGCTTTCGTGACTGCAGGAATTCATGTTATTTGGGTTTTTCGGTAAAGTCACGTAGATAGGTTAAAAAAAAACTACGACGTTTCGATCGCAACACAAGCCATCGTCATCAGGAGGGGAAAACGAAATGCCGATCGCTTGTGTTGTGATCAAAACGTCGTATTTTTTTTATTTTTCATTAATTTACCTATCTACGTGACGTTAAATAAAGACCCAAATCATATTTTTTTTCCAGATTACAACCCTGCAGACTGCAGCCACCTAGTGGCTAAGAGACAATATTGCAGCGTGCTTATCAAAAATAATGAGAAACATCTCGCGGACGTGCCAATCTCTTCACATTAAACATACATTTAAAACAAATATTTATATTTTTACACAACTCATCAGCCACACGGGAGTACACCAATTCAGCCGCGTCGATTCAACACGAGCAAACTCTGGATAGGGATTGGCGAGTCACGGTGGCTAGGAGATGTTAACTACCTCGCCTGGTACACAGGAGGTCGTGGGTTCGATCACGACCCTGACGCCTGCTGCTGTATATTTGGAGTTTGCGTGTCTCTCTCTCATCATGATCACGGTGGCTAGGAGATGTTAACTACCTCGCCTGGTGTACAGGAGGTCGTGGGTTCGATCCAGACCCTGACGCCTGCTGCTGTATATTTGGAGTTTTCGTGTCTCTCTCTCTTCATCATCACGGTGGCTAGGAGATGTTAACTATCTCGCCTGGTTTACAGGAGGTCGTGGGTTCGATCCAGACCCTGACGCCTGCTGCTGCTGTATATTTGGAGTTTGTGTCTCTCTCATCATCATCGCGGTGGCTAGGAGATGTTAACTACCTCGCCTGGTGTACAGGAGGTCGTGGGTTCGATCCAGACCCTGACGATGCCTGCTGTATATTTGGAGTTTGCGTCTCTCATCATCATCACGGTGGCTAGGAGATGTTGACTACCTCGCCTGGTATACAGGAGGTCGTGGGTTCGATCCCGACCCTGATGCCTGCTGCTGTATATTTGGAGTTTTCGTGTCTCTCTCTCTCATCATAATCACGGTGGCAAGGAGATGTTAACTACCTTACCTGGTGTACAGGAGGTCGTGGGTTCAATCCAGACCCTCCCCACCCTCCCCACCCAGCCCCTCCCACCCACCCCCTCCCACCCAGCCCCTCCCTCCCCACCCAGCCCTCCCCACTCTCCCCTCCCCACCCAGCCCCTCCCCACCCAGCCCCTCCCTCCCCACCCAGCCCCTCCCCACCCTCCCCTCCCCACCCAGCCCCTCCCTCCCCACCCAGCCCCCTCCCCACCCTCCCCTCCCCATCCAGCCCCTCCCTCCCCACCCAGCCCCCTCCCCACTCTCCCCTCCCACCCAGCCCCTCCCTCCCCACCCAGCCCCTCCCCACTCTCCCTTCCCACCCAGCCCCTCCCTCCCCACCCAGCCCCTCCCCACCCTCCCTCCCCACCCAGCCCACCCTCCCACCAGCCCCTCCCGCCCCACCCAGCCCCTCCCCACCCTCCCCACCCAGCCCCACCCTCCCCACCCAGCCCCTCCCTCCCACCCTCCCACCCAGCCCCTCCCTCCCCACCCAGCCCCTCCCCACTCTCCCCTCCCCACCCAGACCCTCCCCACCCTCACCACCCAGCCCCTCCTCCCCACCCAGCCCCTCCCTACCCTCCCCTCCCCACCCAGCACCACACTCCCCACCCTCACCACCCAGCCCTCCCTCCCCACCCAGCCCCTCCCCACCCAGCCCCACACTCCCCACCCAGCCCCTCCCCACTCTCCCCTCCCCACCCAGACCCTCCCACCCTCACCACCCAGCCCCTCCCTCCCACCCAGCCCCTCCCCACTCTCCCCTCTCCACCCAGCCCCACCCTCCCATTTTTGGATGGACGACGGATGGACGGACGGACGGACACAATAATCCCCTGTGGGCTGGTGTAACCAGGAGGTTCTTACCACTATAAGACAATGTCTCCAATATGGCTCTCAAAATATCAGAATCTTTATTTCAGACTGGATGAATCCAATGATCAATTAAACAATTTTTTTCACAGATGTCCACGATGTATAGAAGATTATACACAAGGTGAACTTAAACAATTGCATCGTATCAAGAAAATGATGGCTGTGAAGAGATGGGACACTTGCAATCCAGAGGTCACAAACCTTTAATGCACCATACTCTTAGTTCTTTCGGTAAAGTCACGTAGGTAAACAATGAAATTAAAATTAAGCAAAATATATATTTGCTGTGACGGTCATTTTATTGTTTTATTTTTATTATTTTAATTTCATTTTTTACCTACGTGACTTTACCGAAAGAACTAAGAGTATGAATCCTTGCAGTCACGAATGCTTCAAATCAAGAATATTTTACCATTAATTTTTATTTAAATGTTTTACCTAACTTTACGAAAGAACTAAGAGTATGAATCTTGCAGTCCTCTTCAAATCATATTTTCTTTCTTAATTTTAATATTTTTTAAATGTTTTACCTACTGACTTTACCGAAAGAACTAAGAGGTAATCCTTGCAGTCACGAAAGCTTCAAATCTGGAATTTTTATTTTACTTTTATTAATTTTAAATATTTTTTATTTTTTACCAACGTGACTTTACCGAAAGAACTAACAGTATGAATCCTTGCAGTCACGAAAGCTTCAAATCTTTAACCCACCCTATGCACACAAATCACACAGTCAAGTGATTGGGGCAAAGTGTGGATACTCAAACCTCTACCGAGATGTCTGAATGAGTGTGGAAGAGTAGGCCGAATTCCAACTATAGCTGCATTTGTTTGGCAGCCGTTCCGAGCAAGTGGCGGCCTTTCACCCGTGTACCTANCTATAATTGCTTTGCTTCTTAATTCTGTATTTGAAGCTTTCGTGACTGCAAGGATTCATATTCTTAGGTTTTTTCGGTAAAGTCACGTAGGTAAAAAATAAAAATTAATAAAAGTAAAATAAATAAAAATCACGACGTTTCGGAGGCAACACAAGCTTCCGTCTTCAGGAGGAACCGTCACAGCCACGATAGCTGTATCAAGTGAGAGAAATTCCAAGAACACAGTATTTGTATATATACTGGTTGAGGGTGATACTAATACTGTTTCTTGGAATTTCTCTCACTTGATACAGCTATCGTGCTGTGACGGTTCCACCTGAAGACGGAAGCTTGTGTTGCCTCCGAAACGTCGTGATTTTTATTTTATTTTTATTTTATTTTTATTAATTTTTATTTTTTTNACCTACGTGACTTTACCGAAAAAACCTAAGACTATAAAGCTTTGCAGCTTAATCATTGTTAATCTTAAAATATTTTAGCTTATTTTGTATTCATGTGAGTGGCTTTTCTGGGATTTTTGTTTTAGTTTTCACGCCTTCAAGGGGGGTGCATAGCATACATTAATCCATGAATAACAATCTTGTCCCACAGACGACGAAAAAGATCCCCCGTGTAGCCTTAAAAGAGTGTAGCAGCAGGTGCTGTTAGCGCATAGCGAGCACCACACCCGGCCGCCTTTGTCTCCCCAGTGCTAGCGATGTTTACACACCGCACCAGGTACTAATTTGAGGCTCAGTCGACCTAGGGGAGGCCCAAGACCAGTTCAGATACTCGTCACTGATGGTGTTGGTGGCCGTGAGCGGGAATCGAACTCGGGTCGCCGGGTTCGTAGCGCTGCGTGCTGACCGCTACACTAGCACAGACACACATAGACACACATAGACACACACAGATACACATAGACACACACACACAGAGACNCACAGACACACATAGACACACACACAGACACACACAGACACACATAGACACGCACACAGAAATACAGAGACACGCAGATACCCACACACAGACACACACACAGACACAAATAGAGACACACAGACACATAGAGACACACATAGAGACACAGACACAAACACAGACAGACAGAGACACAAAGAACAAAGAACCCCTATAGCCTTTAACAGACTGTTGGGGCAAGTGCTGTTAGCGAGCACCTAGACACACACACACAGACACACACACAGACACACAGACACACAGACACACACACACACAGAGACACACAGACACACACAGACACATAGACACACACACACAGAGACACACAGACACATAGACACACACACACAGAGACACACAGACACACACATAGAGACACACATAGACACACACACACATAGACACACATAGACACACACACAGNCACACATAGACACACACGCAGAGACACGCACAGACACAAATAGAAACACACAGACACACAGAGACACACACAGAAACACAGAGACACACAGAGACAGACACACATACATACATAATACACAAATAGAAACACACATAGACAGACACACAGAGACACACGCACAGAAACACAGAGACACACGCACATAAAGAAAGAGACAGACACACAGAGACACACGCACAGACACACACAGAGACACACAAAGACAGACACACAGACACACATACATACAGACACAATTAGAGACAAACATAGACAGACACACAGAGACACACACACAGGCACACATAGAGACACACACACACAGAAACACAGAGACACACAGAGACAGACACACACATACAGACACAAATAGAGACACACACACACAGATACACATAGACACACAGAGACACGCACACACAGACAGACACACACACACAGAGACACACACACAGACACACACACAGACACACACACACAGTAACACACACACACAGACACACACACAGACACACACACACATAGACACACACACAGACACACACATAGACACACACACAGACACACACACAGAGACATACAGACACACACACATACAGACACACACACACATAGACACAGACACACACATAGACACACACGGCACAGACACACACACAGACACACACACACAGACACACACACAGACACACACACATAACACACACACAGACACACACACAGACACAGACACACACACACAGACACACACACACAGACACACACACACAGAGACACACACGGACAGATACACATAGACACACACACAGACACACACACACACAGACACACACACACAGACACACACACAGACACACACACAGACAAACACACACATAGACACACACACACACATAGACACACACAGACACACACACAGACACCCACACATATACACAGACACACATATACACACACACACAGACACACATAGACACACAGACACACAGACACAGACACACACACAGACACATAGACACACACACAGACACACACAGACACACAGACACACACACAGACACACACACAGACACACACACACATAGACACAGACACACACATAGACACACACGACAGACACACACACACAGACACACATACAGACACACACACACACAGATACACACAGACACACACACAGACACACACACATAGACACACACAGACACACACACAGACACACACACAGAGACACACATACAGACACACACACACACAACAGACACACATAGACACACACACAGAGACACACACACAGACACACACACACAGACACACACACACAGACACACACACACACAGACACACACAACACACAGACACACACACACATAGACACACACACACACACACAGACACACACACAGACACACACACATAGACACACACACATAGACACACACACACAGACACAGACACACACAGACACACAGAGAGACACACACAGACACACACACACACAGACACAGACACACACACACACACACACACACAACACACAGACACACACACACAGACAGNCACACACACAGACACACACACAGACACACACAGACACAGAGACACACAGACAAACACACACACAGAGACACACACACACAGACACACACACACAGACACACNTAGACACACACACACAGACACACACACACACAGACNTACACACACACACAGACACACACACAGACACACACACAGAGACACACGCACAGACACAAATAGAGACACACACACAGAAACACACAGACAAACACACACATAGACACACATAGACACACACACAGAGACACACACACAGACAAACACACACACAGAGACACACACACACATACAAACACACACACAGACACACACACACATACAAACACACACACAGACACACACACACCAAGACACACACACACAGAAACACACACACAGACAAACACACGCACAGAGACACACGCACAGAGACACACACAGAAACACACACACAGACACACACAGACACACACACAGACACACACAGACACACACACACGCACAGACACACACACACGCACAGACACACATAGACACACACACAGAGACACACACACACACACAGAAACACACAGACACACACACACAGACACACACACACACGCAGACACACATAGACACAACACACGCACAGACACACATAGACACACACAGACACACACACAGAAACACACACAGAAACACACAGACACACACACACAGACACACACAGACACACAGACACAGACACACACACACAGACACAAGGACACACACAGAGAGATGTCTGTCTGCCTGTATGTCTGTCTATAGTTTTCTAGTTAGATTTTTGTTGCTATTTATTTTATGCCTGATGATGATTGCTTGTGTTGCAATCGAAACGTCGTAATATGCTATTATTTAATTTATTATTTTATCTTTAGACGTGACTTTACCGAAAGAACCAAAGAATAATTCCTGCAGTCACGAAAGCTCCAAAATTAAGATGTAAAAAGTTCACTAATAGCGGGGTTAAAATAAGCGCGTTAAATAACGGTGAGGTTAAAGAAGCGAGTTAATTAACAGTGGTGATGTAAAATAAGCGAATTAATTAATAAGTGAGGTGAAAATAAGCGAGTTAATTCATGATATTGAGGTAAAATAAGCGAATTAATTAATAAGTGAGGTGAAAATAACCGAGTTCATTAATGATATTGAGGTAAAATAAGCGAGTAAATTAATAGTGGTGATGTAAAATAAGCGAATTAATGAATAAGTGAGGTGAAATAAGCGACTTCATTAATGATATTGAGGTAAAATTAGCGAATTAATGAATAAGTGAGGTGAAATAAGCGAGTTCATTAATGATTTTGAGTTAAATAAGCGAATTAATTAATAAGTGAGGTGAAATAACCGCGTTAATTCGTGATATTGAGGTAAAATAAGCGAGTAAATTAATAGTGGCGATGTAAAATAAGCGAATTAATTAATAAGTGAGGTGAAATAAGCGATTTCATTAATGATATTTAAGTAAAATAAGCGAGCAAATTAATAATGAGGTAAAAATAAGCGAGTTCTTTAATGATATTGAGGTAAAATAAGCAAATTAATTAATAATTGAGGTAAAATAAGCGAGTTCATTAATGATATTGAGGTAAAATAAGCAAATTAATTAATAAGTGAGGTGAAAATAACCGAGTTCATTAATGATATTGAGGTAAAAGAAGCGAGTAAATTAATGGTGGTGATGTAAAATAAGCGAATTAATTAATAAGTGAGGTGAAATAGCCGCGTTAATTCATGATATTGAGGTAAAATAAGCGAATAAATTAATGAGAGTGACGTAACAGAAGCGAGTTAATTATTAACAACGATGTAAAATAAACGAGTGAAAAGAGTGAGGTAAAAAAATCGAGTTAATTAATGATAGCGAGGTAAAAAAAAATTACTAGTAAATTGATAATAGCGCATTAAAATAAGCGAGTAAATTAACAGCGAGGTAAATTAAGCCATTGAATTAATAGTGAGTTAAAAGAAGCGAGTTCATTAATAATAGTGTGGTAAAGGAAGAGACTTAATTCATTAATATTGAGATAAAATTAGAGAGTTTATTCCTGGTAGCGAGCTAATTGTAGCGTAGGGAGAGGCTAAACGATGGACCCCAATGATTTGGTTGCTATGGTGACGCCAGCTGGGTGGTTGTCATGGTGACCAGGGCACAACCCGTAGTCATGGTGACCAGGGCACAACCCGTAGTCATGGTGACCAGGGCACAACCCGTTGTCATGGTGACCAGAGCACATGCCGTAGTCATGGTGACCAAGGCACAACCCGTAGTCATGGTGACCAGGGCACAAACCTGTAGTCATGGTGACCAAGGCACAACCCGTAGTCATGGTGGCCAGGGCACAACCCGTAGTCATGGTGACCAGGGCACATCCTGTAGTCATGGTGACCAGGGCACAACCCGTAGTCGTGGTGACCAGGGCACATCCCGTAGTCATGGTGACCAGGGCACATCCAGTAGTCATGGTGACCAGGGCACAACCCGTTGTCATGGTGACCAGGGCACAACCCGTAGTCATGGTGACCAAGGCACATCCCGTAGTCATGGTGACCAGGGCACAACCCGTAGTCATGGTGACCAGGGCACAAACCTGTAGTCATGGTGACCAGGGCACATCCCGTAGTTATGGTGGCCAGGGCACAACCCGTTGTCATGGTGACCAGGGCACAAGCCTGTAGTCATGGTGACCAGGGCACAACCCGTAGTCATGGTGACCAGGGCACATCCCGTAGTCATGGTGACCAGGGCACATCCGTAGTCATGGTGATTAGGGCACAACCCGTAGTCATGGTGACCAGGGCACAAACCTGTAGTCATGGTGACCAGGGCACATCCCGTAGTTATGGTGGCCAGGGCACAACCCGTTGTCATGGTGACCAGGGCACAAGCCTGTAGTCATGGTGACCAGGGCACAACCCGTAGTCATGGTGACCAGGGCACATCCCGTAGTCATGGTGACCAGGGCACATCCCGTAGTCATGGTGATTAGGGCACAACCCGTAGTCATGGTGACCAGGGCACAAACCTGTAGTCATGGTGACCAGGGCACATCCCGTAGTCATGGTGACCAGGGCACATCCCGTAGTCATGGTGACCAGGGCACATCCCGTAGTCATGGTGATTAGGGCACAACCCGTAGTCATGGTGACCAGGGCACAAACCTGTAGTCATGGTGACCAGGGCACATCCCGTAGTCATGGTGACCAGGGCACAACCCGTGACATTTGCTGTTAGTGAGAATTCTTCTTGACAATGTCAAAGAGTTTGCCGCAATTAGCGAATGACTCCGTTGAAATGTTACGATGGCAATAGCGTTGTGGTTGGTGGCGATGTCAATGGTGATCACCGTTGTTTGACGTGGTCTATTCACCGCTGGATGAATAGACCACGTCAAACAACGGTGATCACCATTGACATCGCCACCAACCACAACGCTATTGCCATCGTAACATTTCAACGGAGTCATTCGCTAATTGCGGCAAACTCTTTGACATTGTCAAGATGTGAATGACGCTGTCTTTCCGACAGACCTGTTCTTCACCTGAAGACGGCTGCTTGCGTTGTGGCCGAAACGTCGTGAGAATTATTTTATTATGTTTTATTTTTATTATTCTATTATTTCCCTTCTACGTGACTTTACCGAAAGAACCAAGAAGAATTATTTTATTATGTTTTATTTTTATTATTTTTNATTTCCCTTCTACGTGACTTTACCGAAAGAACCAAGAAGAATATTTTATTATGTTTTATTTTTTTATTTTTTATTTCCCTTCTACGTGACTTTACCGAAAGAGCCAAGAAGAATTATTTTATTGTTTTATTTTTATTATTTTTTATTTCCCTTCTACGTGACTTTACCGAAAGAACCACGAATAATTATTTAATTATGTTTTATTTTTATTATTTTATTATTTCCCTTCCACGTGACTTTAACGAAAAAACCAAGAAGAATTCTTTTAAATTTTTTATTATTTCATTATTTCTCTTCCACGTGACTTTACCGAAAGAACCAAGAACATCACAATTGTCGTGCATCTATTGAAACGCCTGCCACGCAGTACGGATCTGACCTCTCATCTGAATTTAACACCGAATTCTCTGGGGGTCACGCACGAGACAGCCCCTCCTAGTGGCAACTTCACGGAATTGCCACTGACCGTGTGGTTTTTAATTAATATTTATTTTTTTAATATTTTTTAAAAATACATTTATATATTTATATGACACCACCCCACCCCCACAATTTTTTTATTGATGATTTAGCTCACGACAGCCTACTTACTACGTGTTTAAAAATAAAAACTATATACTGAGAGCGTGCCGTGTTTAACGCCGGTGGCGTCACGCGTTGCCCGTGGTGACAGACGAGGCAAGGCGGAAACGCGGCCACGAGTTGCTGTAGGTGAGGCTGTAGGAGGCTGTGGGTGGCTGTAGGAGGCTGTGGGTGTGGGTGAGTGTCTGTAGGTGTGTGAGTGGGTGGCTGTGTAGGTGGCTGTGTGGGAGGCTGTAGGAGGCTGTAGGAGGCTATAGGGGAGGCTGTAGGAGGCTGTGGGTGAGGCTGTAGGAGGCTGTGGGTGAGGCTGTAGGAGGCAGTGGGTGAGGCTGTAGGAGGCTGTGGGTGAGGCTGTAGGAGGCTGTGGGTGAGGCTGTAGGAGGCTGTGGGTGAGGCTGTAGGAGGCTGTGGGTGAGGCTGTAGGAGGCTGTGGGTGAGGCTGTAGGAGGCTGTGGGTGAGGCTGTAGGAGGCTGTGGGTGAGGCTGTGTGGGAGGCTGTGGGTGAGGCTGTAGGAGGCTGTAGGTAGCTGTGTGTGACTGTAGGTGAGGCTGTAGGAGGCTGTGGGTGAGGCTGTAGGAGGCTGTAGGTAGCTGTGTGTGACTGTAGGTGAGGCTGTAGGAGGCTGTGGGTGAGGCTATAGGAGGCTGTAGGTAGCTGTGGGTGAGGCTGTAGGAGGCTGTGGGTGAGGCTGTAGGAGGCTGTAGGTAGCTGTGTGTGACTGTAGATGAGGCTGTAGGAGGCTGTGGTGAGGCTGTAGGAGGCTGTAGGTAGCTGTGTGTGACTGTAGGTGAGGCTGTAGGAGGCTGTGGGTGAGGCTGTAGGAGGCTGTGGGTGAGGCTGTGGGTGGCTGTGGGTGAGGCTGTAGGAGGCTGTGGGTGGCTGTAGGAGGCTGTAGGTGAGGCTGTAGGAGGCTGTGTGTGACTGTAGGTGAGGCTGTGTGGGTGGCTGTGTGGGTGGCTGTAGGAGGCTGTAGGTGAGGCTGTGGGTGGCTGTAGGTGAGGCTGTGGGTGGCTGTAGGAGACTGTAAGTGAGGCTGTGTGTGACTGTAGGTGAGTGTATGTGTGTGTGACTGTAGGTGAGGCTTTGTGGTTGGCTGTGTGGGAGGCTGTAGGATGCTGTAAGTGAGGCTGTGTGTGACTGTAGGTGAGTGTATGTGTGTGTGACTGTAGGTGAGGCTGTGGGTGGCTGTGTGTGACTGTAGGTGAGGCTGTAGGAGGCTGTAGGTGAGGCTGTGGGTGGCTGTGTGTGACTGTAGGTGAGGCTGTGTGGTTGGCTGTAAGTGAGTGGCTGTGTGGGTGGCTGTGTGGGTGGCTGTAAGTGAGTGTCTGTGTGGGTGGCTGTGTGGGAGGCTGTGCGTGGCTGTGGGTGGCTGTGTGGGTGGCTGTGGGTGGCTGTGGGTGGCTGTGTGGGTGGCTGTGAGTGTCTGTGTGGGAGGCTGTGCGTGGCTGTGGGTGGCTGTGTGGGTGGCTGTAGAAGGCTGTAGGTGACTGTGTGGGTGACTGTGTGAGTGACTGTGGGTGGCTGTGTGGGTGGCTGTGTGGGTGGCTGTGGGTGGCTGTGGGTGGCTGTGTGGGTGACTGGGTGGCTGAGTGAGTGACTGTGTGGGTGACTGTGTGGGTGACTGCGTGAGTGACTGTGTGAGTGGCTGTGTGGGTGACTCTGTGAGTGACTGTGTGAGTGGCTGCGTGGGTGACTGTGTGGGTGGCTGTGTGGGTGACTCTGTGAGTGACTGTGTGAGTGGCTGTGTGGGTGACTCTGTGAGTGACTGTATGAGTGGCTGTGTGGGTGACTGTGTGAGTGGCTGCGTGAGTGACTGTGTGGGTGACTGTGTGGGTGACTCTGTGAGTGACTGTGTGGGTGACTGTGTGAGTGACTGTGAGTGGCTGTGTGGGTGACTCTGTGAGTGACTGTGTGAGTGGCTGTGTGGGTGACTCTGTGAGTGACTGTATGAGTGGCTGTGTGGGTGACTGTGTGAGTGGCTGCGTGAGTGACTGTGTGGGTGACTGTGTGGGTGACTCTGTGAGTGACTGTGTGGGTGACTGTGTGAGTGACTGTGAGTGGCTGTGTGGGTGACTCTGTGAGTGACTGTGTGAGTGGCTGTGTGGGTGACTGTGTGAGTGGCTGCGTGGGTAACTGTGTGAGTGGCTGCGTGGGTAACTGTGTGAGTGGCTGCGTGAGTGACTGTGTGGGTGGCTGTGTGGGTGACTCTGTGAGTGACTGTGTGGGTGACTGTGTGAGTGACTGTGAGTGGCTGTGTGGGTGACTCTGTGAGTGACTGTGTGAGTGGCTGCGTGGGTGACTGTGTGAGTGGCTGAAGAGAAACGCGAAACTTAAATAAAACCACCACCCTCCCCTCTCAATTTCAGAAGCTGAAACACAACTTGCTTCATATTCTTAGGAGATTTAAAAGCACCACCACCACCACAACAACCACAACAACAACAAAACACCACTCTCGCCTTCGACAAGAAACTACAAGGCTACAAAAGCTCCTGCCGGACTCAAGCGATGGAGAGCGGCGGCTGGGACCGGTGGCGCAGGAGGAGTGCTCATTCGGAGGTTTGACGGAAAATTTCGTGACTCCTTCTCCGCCGTGATTCTGCGTCCCCAATTAACGAGGCCAATTAGTGACCGGCCGCAATAGACACTTAATTAGCAACTGGTGGGGGTGGGGGACGACAGGGTGGTGGATAGGAGATGTTGACTACATCGCCTGGTATACAGGAGGTCGTGGGTTCAATCCCAACCCTGACGACGCCTGCTGCTGTATATTTGGAGTTTGCGTGTCTCTCTCTCTCTTTCATCACCATCGTCATCACGGTGGCTAGGAGATGTTAACTACCTCGCTTGGTGTACAGGAGGTCGTGGGTTCAATCCTGACCCTGACGCCTGCTGCTGTATATTTGGAGTTTGCGTGTCTCTCTCTTTCATCATCATCGTCATCACGGTGGCTAGGAGATGTTGACTACCTCGCTTGGTACGCAGGAGGTCGTGGGTTCGATCCAGACCCTGACACCTGCTGCTGTATATTTGGAGTTTGCGTGTCTCTCTCTCTCTCCCGTGGAAATGTTAACTACCTCGCCCGGGATGCAGGAGGTCGTGGGTTCGATACCGGCCCTAACGCCTGCTGTATATTTGTAGTTTGCGTGTCTCTCTTCCATCATCATCGTCATCACGGTGGCTAGGAGATGTTAACTACCTCGCCTGGTCTACAGGAGGTCGTGGGTTCGATCCCGACCTGACGATGCCTGCTGCTGTATATTTGGAGTTTGTCTGTCTCTCTCTCATCATCATCATCACGGTGGCTAGGAGATGTTGACTACCTCGCCTCGTGTACAGGAGGTCGTGGGTTAGATCCCGACCCTGACGCCTGCTGCTGTATATTTGGAGTTTGCGTGTCTCTCTCTCTCATCATCATCACAATGGCTAGGAGATGTTGACTACCTCACCTGGTGCACAGGAGGTCATGGGTTCGATCCCAACCCTGACGCCTGCTGCTGTATATTTGGAGTTTGCGTGTCTCTCTCTCTCATCATCATCACGGTGGCTAGGAGATGTTGACTACCTCGCCTGGTATACAGGAGGTCGTGGGTTCGATCCTGACCCTGACAATGCCTGCTGCTGTATATTTGGAGTTTGCGTCTCTCTCTNATCATCATCACGGTGGCTAGGAGATGTTGACTACCTCGCCTGGTATACAGGAGGTCGTGGGTTCGATCCTGACCGATGCCTGCTGCTGCTGTGTATATTTGGAGTTTGCGTGTCTCTCTCTCACTGTGGTCGCGTGGATTTTTCTCCGTGACCTCCGATTTCTCTCTCCACATTTAGAATCAACATCACCACGTTTAGAGTAATTTGGCTGCTATAAACGTAGATTTTTTTAAGGGCACCGCGGGGTGACCAGCCCCTCCCCACCCAGCCCAACCCCTCCCAGCCACACCCAGCCCCTCCCCACCCTCCCCTCTCCACCCAGCCCCATCCCTCCCAATTTTGGATGTACGACAGACGGACGGACACAATAATCCCCTGTGGGCTGGTGTAACCAGGAGGTTCCTACCAGTATAGCCTCTCCCTAAGTATCACCGCCATCCCACCCCGTGGGCAATTACGTTATGAGCTGTAGCTTCACGTATAATTAGCCTTGCGTTTGGGATTTTTTTCATTTTTTACCCCCAGACATTTATTGACAGCTGCCCGCAAGAGCCTTGTAGTTGTCGTATCAGCAGCAGCAGCAGCGTCTGCTAAAATCCCGCTCTGTCCTAAATGCCTTTTGCGCGTGCGATGGCAAATTGATTCTGCCCGCACCGGGGCAAATGCTGGGTTCGATTCGCTTGACTCGGCAGCGGTGGGAGGGTGTCTTCTTGATCTGTCTGCCGGGAAAGTTAAAGTTGCCGACGGGCGGAGGAGACCTCCTCTGCGCGTGGTCGCAGCCGCGATGTGAGCACCGCCTGTGAAATAACGGTGAAGAATAATGATGTGTAGCTGTGAAGCGTACAAGGCGTGTTGTGTTGCGTTGTCAATGCAACACCGGCGGTGTTCACCAGGGTGGCCGTTGGGTTCGAACCACGGACCTCTTGCAGCGACACGGTAGCTAGGAGATGTTAACTACCTCGCCCGGTGTACAGGAGGTCGTGGGTTCGACCCCAAGCCTGATGCCTGCTGCTGTATATTTGGAGTTGCGTGTCTCTCTCTCATCATCATCACGGTGGCTATGAGATGCTAACTACCTCGCCTGGTGTACAGGAGGTCGTGGGTTTGAGTCCTACCCTGACGATGCCTGTTGCTGTATATTTGGAGTTTGCGTGTCTCTCTCTCTCTCATCATCATCACGGTGGCTATGAGATGTTAACTACCTCGCCCGGTGTACAGGAGGTCGTGGGCTTGAGTCCTACCCTGACGATGCCTGTTGCTGTATATTTGGAGTTTGCGTGTCTCTCTCTCTCTCATCATCATCACGGTGGCTAGGAGATGTTTACTACCTCGCCTGGTGTACAGCAGGTCGTGGGTTCGACCCCAAGCCTGACGCCTGCTGCTGTATATTTGGAGTTTGCGTGTCTCTCTCTCTCTCACTCATCATCATCACGGTGGCTATGAGATGTTAACTACCTTGCCTGGTGTACAGGAGGTCGTGGGTTTGAGTCCTACCCTGACGATGCCTGCTGCTCTATATTTGGAGTTTGCGTGTCTCTCTCTCTCTCATCATCATCATCACGGTGACTAGGAGATGTTAACTACCTCGCCTGGTGTACAGGAGGTCGTGGGTTCGATCCCGACCCTGACGCCTGCTGCTGTGTATTTGGAGTTTGCGTGTCTCTCTCTCTCTCATCATCATGGTGGCTATGAGATGTTAACTACCTCGCCTTGTGTACAGCAGGTCTTGGGTTCGACCCCAAGTCTGACGCCTGCTGCTGTATATTTGGAGTTTGCGTGTCTCTCTCTCATCATCATCACGGTGGCTATGAGATGTTAACTACCTCGCCTGGTGTACAGGAGGTCGTGGGTTTGAGTCCTACCCTGACGATGCCTGTTGCTGTATATTTGGAGTTTGCGTGTCTCTCTCTCTCTCATCATCACGGTGGCTAGGAGATGTTAACTACCTCGCCTGGTGTACAGGAGGTCGTGGGTTCGATCCCGACCCTGACGCCTGCTGCTGTATATTTGGAGTTTGCGTGTCTCTCTCTGTTTCATCATCATCACGGTGGCTAGGAGATGTTAACTACCTCGCCTGGTGTACAGGAGGTCGTGGGTTCGATCCCAAGCCTGACGCCTGCCTGCTGCTGTATATTTGGAGTTTGCGTGTCTCTCTCTCTCATCATCATCATCACGGTGGCTAGGAGATGTTTACTACCTCGCCTGGTGTACAGGAGGTCGTGGGTTTGAGTCCTACCCTGACGATGCCTGCTGCTGTATATTTGGAGTTTGCGTGTCTCTCTCTCTCTCATCATCATCATCACGGTGGCTAGGAGATGTTAACTACCTCGCCTGGTGTACAGGAGGTCGTGGGTTCGATCCCAACTTTGACGCCTGCTGTATATTTGGAGTTGCGTGTCTCTCTCTCTCTCTCATCATCATCACCACGCGCTTAGAGTGTTTGGCTGCTCGACATTTCCACGCGATGAGCCACTTCGTTGAGCAATCATTTGTGGCCAGGCCGCTTGTGAAAAAGCGCTAGTGGGGCTTGCCTCGTAAAATAAATAAAAAATAGTTTAGTTGAGATATACAAAACCGCTTTTTTTCAATTTAAAGCTTCTTTCGGGACTGCAGGGATTCATCTTCTTGGTTCTTTCGGTAAAGTCACGTAGAAGGGAAATAATAAAATAATAAAAATAAAACATTAATATAATTCTCACGACGTTTCGGCCACAACGCAAGCAGCCGTCCTCAGGTGAAGAACAGGTCTGTCGGGGAGACAGCGTCTGAAGTTTCATTCATTTCATTCAGACGCTGTCTTCCCGACAGACCTGTTCTCCACCTGAGGACGGCTGCTTGCGTTGTGGCCGAAACGTCGTGAGAATTATATTGAATGTTTTATTTTTATTATTTTATTATTTCCCTTCTACGTGACTTTACCGAAAAAACCAAGAAGATGAATCCCTGCAGTCACGAAAGCTTTAAATCGAAATTCATTTTGTTATTTTATTATTTCCCTTCTACGT
>MU249696.1:89318-121818 GCA_018977245.1 Lethenteron camtschaticum | reverse complement strand
GGTAAAGTCACGTAGGTAAATAAGTATAACCAGTAAAAACTAAGTTTTTCACTATAAATCCTTTATATGCGTGGCGCCTATGGGTCAGATGATTGCATTGCACCATTAAGCAATTGGTAATTAAATATATTTTTGTCCTAAAAAGTGTAACATTTTGGAGAAAAAAATTTCACGAACATTAATTGTCACGCACAACGAGTCTGTGTGGAAAATGTCAGCTCGATTGGATCACGGGAAGTGGGTTAAAAAACGACCGAAAGATTTGCACGGTCGTAAGCGCGCAAGCAAGCAAGCACGCACGCAAGCAAGCAAGCGAACTTAATATAAAGGATTTAAAAATGAAAATCACGACGTTTCGGAGGCAACACAAGTCTCCGTCATCAGGTGGGACTGTCACAGCCAGATTTGCTGCAACGTCGTGATTTTCATTTTTTTACCCACGTGACTTCACCGAAAGAACTAACAGTATGAATCCTTGCAGTCACGAAAGCTTCAAATCTAGATTTTTTTTTTTACTTGTGTAGGGCTGTTACAGAGGGGCTGTTTGTGTAGGGCTGTTTGCATAGGGGCTAACGGATAACAAACACAGTGGGCGGGGACTCCGTGAGCACACGGGGTGGTGCCCGCAACGACGTCCGCACTGGACGGCGTGAGGGGGTTTCGATCCTCTAGGGGGTATAAAAAGGGATGAGCCAGAGAGCTCGGGGCTCAGTCTTAGTGTAGTTAAGGGAAGACAGAAGACCGGCCAGATAGGCCCTGGACTCCCCCTGGGACGCCGCCCTTGTAAGGGCAGCGCAGGCTGGAGCCAGTGGCGTGGTCCCGGAACCAGAGTCAGACCTCTGGGATTCCGGGTACCGTAGCCCGACTGACCAGTGTCGGGCCAGACAGCCTCCCTAGCCCGTTAGCGGAGGACTCGGCTAGGAAGGCTAGCTAGGGGTGAATTCCCAGTTGTACGGGTGAGGGGGCCGATACATCCCTCCAGTGCTGTAAGACATTGTGCAAATAAATACGTGTGCCTTACCCCGTTGTCCACGCGTCTTCAAGAGTACTTCACTTGTATTAATTTTAAATATTTTTTTTATTTTTACCCACGTGACTTTACCGAAAGAACTAAGCGTATGAATCCTTGCAGCCACCAAAGCTTCAAATCTAGAATTTTATTTAACTTTTATTAATTTTAAATATTTTTTAATTTTTTACCTACGGGACTTTACCGAAAGAACTAACAGTATGAATCCTTGCAGTCACGAAAGCTTCAAATCTAGAATTTTTATTTTACTTTTATTAATTTTAAATATTTTTACATTTTTACCTACATGGTGACTTTACCGAAAGAACTAAGCGTATGAATCCTTGCAGTCACGAAAGCTTCAAATCTAGAATTTTATTTAACTTTTATTAATTTTAAATATTTTTTGAATTTTTTACCTACGGGACTTTACCGAAAGAACTGACAGTATGAATCCTTGCAGTCACGAAAGCTTCAAATCTAGAATTTTTATTTTACTTTTATTAATTTTTAATATTTTTTAATTTTTTACCTACATGGTGACTTTACCGAAAGAGCTAACAGTATGCATCCTTGCAGTCACGAAAGCTTCAAATCTAGTCTGTGCAGGCTCTAACGGGGGGGGGGGAGGGTGGGGGTGGATGGTTGTGTTTGTGTGTGTCAGTGGAGCGGTAGCGGTAGCGGTCAGCACGGCGCGCCGCGAACCCGGCCACCCTAGTTCGATCCCGCACCAGCAACCCATTGACGATCATCCGAAGCGGTCCTGAGAACCCACCTTAGTTCGACGTCGGCCGCCACGTGCCCGCGTCGCGTGGCGCACAACATCGGCGGCTTCTCTCTTCACCTGGGAAGAAGAATCGCTCAGCGTGCGGGAGAAGGCGGCAGCTTTGTGCGGGCACGCTTTTCAGGAGCCCGGCTGTCGTAGGGAAGCGATGGAACGTCGTCAAAGACGCCACCGCCGTTGCCGCTACGCCCCCTCTCAAAGGAAGACAGAGGCCGCGATTCGCCGGCGGGCGTGGGACACACTGCCACGGCCAACGCTCACTCTTCTCGTAGCACGGGAAAGGGTTAAATAAAAGTGGCAAGAGCTCTCCGGCTACGACTACCAACACCGCCGCCACCACGCCGCGCCGCCGCCACGCGATGTTCCCGCTGCTTTGTTTACATTTTAATTGGGTGCCGTTTATAGTTTTTTGTTTTTAATTGATTCTTAAGGTCACCCCAGTAGTTGTCATTGAAAGGAAAAACACAGCAACTAAAAAAACACAACAACTGAAAAACACAACAACTGAAAAAACAGAACCTCTAAAACTTTGCCACCATTAAATTCCCCGCCCACCTCTTACGGATTTCCCATAAATATACTAAATTCCTCTTGATATGCAATTTATTTTGTCAAGGCGCTCTTCTTAACCCCTCCAACCCAGCTTAAATATACGCTCCAAGCTTGGTGATGTTTCATTCTTTAACTGAGGACGGCTGCTTGCGTTGTGGCCGAAACGTCGTGAGAATTATTTTATTATGTTTATTTTTATTATTTTATTACTTCCCTTCTACGTGACGACTTTACCGAAAGAACCAAGAAGATGAATCCCTGCAGTCACGAAAGCTTTAAATCAAAATTTTATTGTTTTATTTTTATAATTTTATTATGTTTTATTTTGATTCTTTTATTATGTTTTATTTTTATTATTTTATAATGGTTTATTTTTGTATTATTTTTTATTTTTAGTTTCATTATTTTTATACGTTTTATTTTTATTATTTTATTACTTCCCTTCTACGTGACTTTACCGAAAGAACCAAGAAGATTTGCCATCATTGTGAGTTTTTCTTGTATTTTGCCACTGAGTATTATCGTCGCCGCTGTCATTTTTTCCTGTTGACATTTTTTAAAATTAAATTCCAACTCGGTCGACCTTACCTTGTCAACGAAAAATTCAAACAAATTGCAAGGTAGTAAGGTCCCACTGAGCGATGTAGCTCTTTTTCAGAAGTGACCTGGCTATCGCAGATGATCACTCGACGATAGTGGCTCATCATCATCATCATCATCTCGTGGACATTCATATTTAGCAGCCAAATACTCTAAATGTAGGACGTTGATTCTAAACGTGGAGGGCGAAACCGCAGGACCGCCGGAGAAATATCCACGCGACCGCGGGGAGAGAGAGAAAGAGAGACGCAAACTCCAAATATAGAGCAGCAGGGGTCAGGGTCGGGATCGAACCCACGACCTCCTGTAGACCAGGCGAGGTAGTTAACATCTCCTAGCCACCGTGATGATGAGAGAGAGAGACGCAAACTCCAAATATACAGCAGGCGTCAGCATCGGGATCGAACCCATGACCTCATGTATACCAGGCGAGGTAGTTAACATCTCCTAGCCACCGTGATGATGATGAGAGAGAGAAAGAGAGACACGCAAACTCCAAATATACAGCAGCAGGCGTCAGGGTCGGGATCGAACCCACGACCTCCTGTGTACCAGGCCAGGTAGTTAACATCTCCTAGCCACCGTGATGATGAGAGAGAGAGACACGCAAACTCCAAATATACAGCAGCAGGCGTCAGGGTCGGGATCGAATCCACGACCTCCTGTACACCAGGCGAGGTCGTTAACATCTCCTAGCCACCGTGATGATGATGAGAGAGAGAGACACGCAAACTCCAAATATATAGCAGCAGGCGTCAGCGTCAGGATCGAACCCACGACCTCCTGTATACCAGGCGAGGTAGTTAACATCTCCTAGCCACCGTGATGATGATGAGAGAGAGAGACACGCAAACTCCAAATATACAGCAGGCGTCAGGGTCGGGATCGAATCCACGACCTCCTGTGTACCAGGCGAGGTAGTTAACATCTCCTAGCCACCGTGATGATGATGAGAGAGACCCGCAAACTCCAAATATACAGCAGGCGTCAGCGTGGGGATCGAACCCACGACCTCCTGTGTACCAAGCGAGGTAGTTAACATCTCCTAGCCACCGTGATGATGAGAGACACGCAAACTCCAAATATACAGCAGCAGGCGTCAGCGTCGGGATCGAACCCACGACCTCCTGCGTACCACGGGGAGGGAGTTAACATCTCTCTGCCGCCGTGCGACCCCCAAAAGACTGCCGGTAAATCCCGACTGCCAACGTCTGCCCCATTGATCGTACACGACCTCTCTCACGCAAGGTCACGGGCTAGGGGGGGGGGGGGGAGGGTTAGGAGCTCCAGGTTTTTCGTCAAAATCCACCGCTCCCTCCGTGTCGGGACCTGCTCAACGAGACCTCGGAGCGTCCCGGGCACGGATGGCGCCATCCATCAACGGAAGGCCCACAGAGTCTCAGACCTGAATGATTACGCGGCTGTCTGCTACCCGCTCCTGACCACAGCTAAAAGACGGTGGGGCGGGGGGGGCGGTGGAGTTTGGGGGGGGGCGGCCGAGGCAAATGCCCCCTGCTTTTGCCACGTGTGGCCATGCAGGCTGTTGGGGCAATTTTTAGTGGCGTTAGCCGCCTAATGACGGATGGCGTGGTGGTGCCAGTGGGCAAAAAGAATTTTTAAAAATGTATTGAAAATTTTGATTTTAAATAATTATAAAAATATATATGTGTGTCTACGATTCTGCGGGTCTCTGTGTGAGTCTATGGGTCTCTGTGTGAGTCTATGGGTCTCTGTGTGAGTCTATGGGTCTCTGTGCGAGTCTGTGGGTCTCTATGAGTCTGTGGGTCTCTATGTGAGTCTGTGAGTCTCTATGAGTCTATGTGTGTCTACGATTCTGCGGGTCTCTATGTGAGTCTATGGGTCTTTGTGCGAGTCTATGGGTCTCTGTGAGTCTGTGGGTCTCTGTGTGAGTCTATGGGTCTCTGTGCGAGTCTGTGGGTCTCTATGAGTCTATGTGTGTCTACGATTCTGCGGGTCTCTATGTGAGTCTGGTCTCTGTGTGAGTCTATGGGTCTCTGTGTGTCCAGTCTATGGGTCTCTGAGTCTATGGGTCTCTGTGTCTCTGTGTGAGTCTATGGGTCTCTGTGTGAGTCTATGGGTCTCTGTGCGAGTCTATGGGTCTCTATGAGTCTGTGGGTCTCTGTGTGAGTCTGTGAGTCTCTATGAGTCTATGTGTGTCTACGATTCTGCGGGTCTCTATGTGAGTCTATGGGTCTCTATGAGTCTGTGGGTCTCTATCAGTCTATAGGCCTCTGAGTCTATGCGCCTCTATGAGTCTATGTGTGTCTACAATTCTGCTGGTCTCTGTGTGAGTCTATGGGTCTCTGTGTGAGTCTGTGAGTCTATCAGTCTATGTGTGTCTACGATTCTGCGGGTCTCTATGTGAGTCTATGGGTCTCTATGAGTCTATGGGTCTCTGTGTGAGTCTGTGAGTCTCTATGAGTCTATGTGTGTCTACGATTCTGCGGGTCTCTATGTGAGTCTATGGGTCTCTATGAGTCTGTGGGTCTCTATCAGTCTATAGGCCTCTGAGTCTATGTGCCTCTATGAGTCTATGTGTGTCTACAATTCTGCTGGTCTCTGTGTGAGTCTATGGGTCTCTGTGTGAGTCTGTGAGTCTCTATCAGTCTATGTGTGTCTACGATTCTGCTGGTCTCTCTCTGCCCGTGTCTCCGATCCCGCCAGACAGCGGAGCGCGCGTCCGATCCCGCCATGCCACGGGTCCCGGCGCTCCCCGTCACCGGCGCTCCGGGTCGGACCGCATCAGCGACGACGCCGCACGCCCTGACCGCCGCTCGATTGCGCGACCACGACGACACGTACAGCGAAGGTGAGGGCGGGGACGCTGCGGTCTGATGGGAAATCTTACCGCCCCGTCGCTCCCAATCGCCTGGTTACGCAGGAGGTCTCGCGCGTTCGATCCCGAACCTGTCACCCTGACGACGCCCGTTTGCACGTTCGATGGAGATCGCCGGGAAGGGAAACGGGAGAGAAGCAGCAGGTGACCCCGGCCCGGAGTTTCATCTCCTTCCGATTGCGGGCTGGGTGGCAGAGGTCGCAACCGGGTACCCGATACCCGTACCCTACCCGATACCCGTACCCTACCCGATACCCGTACCCTACCCGATACCCGGCTACCCTTACCCGGCCGGGTACGGGTAGCCGTTTGCGACCCTGGTGCGGCCGGGTACGGCTACGGGTAGGCCGTGAGTCACTGGCGAGTCACCGTTTGTCACTCATTTCCCAACGTCTTGTCTCTTCTCACAATTCAAGTTCCTAGAATCAACCCACCCGCGCCTGCAACATGGCTTCATCCCAGAGGTCGAAATCGGGTACCCGATACCCATACCCTACCCATACCCAGCCGAGTACGGGTAGGGTACGGGTACGGGTACGGCCGGGTACGGGTACCCGTTTGCGACCCTGGTGCGGCCGGGTACGGGTAAGGAATCAAAACCCGTTTGCGACCTCTGCCGCTGAACCACCTGATATAATTGCAGCTGAGAGACTCACCCCTTCTCCACCCACCTTCTGCCCCCCTCCACCCACTCTCCACCGCTACGCCGCCTCTGATTATTATCAATCAATCGTGACGTCGTGGTTTGCACAGCATGCACTGCGATGGCCCCGGTAATTTATTTTTTAGCGACTGCATGTTTTGTTTTGTTTTTTTGCACGGGCAATTTTTGTTTACGACTGCACTCTTTTATTTTGGGAGCAACATTTTTTTTGCGACTACGTGATTTTGTTATTTTTGCATGAACAATTTTTTTCGCGACTAATTTTTTTTTGCACGAACAACTTTTTTTTGCGACTAAATGTTATTTTGCGACTGCATTTTTTTCTTTGCACGAGCAAATTTTATTTTTGCGACTGCATTTTTTTCTTTGCACGAGCAATTTTTTTTTGCGACTACATTTTTTTTTGCACGGGCACATTTAGTTTTTGCGACTGCATGTTTTTTTTTTTGCGCGAACAATTTTTTTCGCGGCTAAATATTTTTTTTTGCACGAGCAACATTTTTTTGCGACTAAATGTTTTTTGTTTCGCGAGAGCAATTTTTCTTTTTTGCTAACACACATTTTTTCTTTGCACGAGCTATTTTTTTGCGACTACATTTTTTTTTTTGCACGAGCACATTTTTATTTCCAAATCCCAATCGTTTGCTTTTTTCTTCCTCTGGCTGTCAACCTGGGTGCGGTTGCAGCGGTGGCGGTGGTGGTGGTGGGTTGTACCGTTGGGAGTGGGATGGGGGTCAAAATAAGAAGGGAAGCGATGATGACTTCAGTGAACGTGAGCCTGCCACGCGAACTGCAATTTCGCTGCCGGGTTGTGGTTGCGCTTACGGAGGGATTTAAATCTTTCGGGGGGGGGGGGGAAGAAACAAACGCCTGGACGAATTTAGATCGAAAGTGTTTCCCCAAAAATTGGAGATTACAAAAAAACAACAAAAACGCTGAAAGGATGAAAAATAAGAAGAGGTTTGAACCTTTGCTGGCAATAAAACAAGGGCTGTTAAGATTTTCAAACAGCAACTAAATTGCCTTTTGCATGGAGTCAAGTTCACTGCATTAACCACACACGGTACCGGCGCTGAACATGCAAACAAACACGCCTCTGATGATGATGATGATATATTGACATTGTCTTTGAAACTGATTGGCCTACACCAGAGACAGAAGCAGCCTTCTGTATGGCCTAGTCTCACCACCGGTGTCAGAGCAAAGAACAACGCCAACAGGCGAAAAGCGCAAAGACAATGCCACACGCATCGGATCGTTTATACCACGTGACAAGCAGCTATATCGTGATAGGCTGCCTCTGACTTTTCCATCACGTGGAATTGTATTCCAGGAAGACACTCAGAATTGCGCGTTGATTCTAAATTATAAAAGGACAAACCGGAGAAAAATCCAAACTCCAAACGTGCAGCAGGCCTCGGGTTCGGGCTTGAACCCACGCCTCCTGCATACCAGGCGAGGCATTTAACATCCCACCACCGTGGGTCTACCAACCACCCCAAAGTTGGAGGGTGTGAGCATGATTTTTCTTCCGCGTCCCTATCTTTTTAAATCCTTTATATTAAGTTCACTTGCTTGCGTGCTTGCTTGCTTGCTTAGGACCGTGCAAATCTTTCGCTCGTTTTTTAAGCCACTTCCCGTGATCCAATCGAGCTGACCTTTTCCACACAGACTCGTTGTGCGTGACAATTATTTTTCGTGAAAAAAATTTCCAAAATTTTACACTGTTTAGGGAAAACAAATTAAATATTTAATTACCAATTGCTTAATACTGGCAGACAATCATCTGACCCATAGGTGGCAGCCATCTCAAGCCAGAGGACGAGAAGAATCTAGCCGCCACGCATATAAAGGATTTATAGTGAAAAACTTTGTTTTTACGGGTTTACTTGTATTAAGTTCGCTTGCTTGCTTGCTTGCGTGCTTGCGTGCTTGCTTGCTTGCTTACGACCGTGCAAATCTTTCGGTCGTTTTGTAACCCACTTCCCGTGATCCAATCGAGCTGACATTTTGCACACAGACTCGTTGTGCGTGACAATGTATTTTCGTGAAAAAAATTTTCTAAAATTTTACACTTTTTAGGAAAAAATATAATTATATTTAATTACCAATTGCTTAATGGTGGCAGGCATTCATCTGACCCATAGCTGGCAGCCATCTCAAGCCAGAGGATGAGAGGACTCCAGCCGCCACGCATATAAAGGATTTATAGTGAAAAACTTTGTTTTTACGGGTTAATTGTTTTATCGTTAGCCATGATCGGACGTGCGCTTGTCAGCTTGGGCGGTGTTGAACGTGCAACGTGACGCTTGTAGGTTCATGTTAACCTCCTGCTTGCTTTCCTCCATGTGCAATAACGGTCGTGGAAGCGACTTCTGGAATCCGGTCATTATTTTTTCTTTCGTTCACAACACTCCCATCTTACTCCTCCTTCATGCTGCTGACAGACAGCGTGAGAGGGATAGAGAGAGAGACACTCACGACCACGTGGCAGCCTGGACCACGTGGCAGCCTGGACCACGTGGCAGCCTGGACCACGTGGCAGCCTGGACCACGTGGCAGCCTGGACCACGTGGCAGCCTGGACCCCAATTCCAGCGTGGCCTCACCCTCCGTTTGTTCCAGATCTGACCACGTGTTGCTCGTCTCCACCCCTATTTAATACCCGGGTCACGTGATACCTTTCCACCAATCCTGGTTAACCTCTATGGAATCTTCCAGACTCCATCGTACGCTCCCGGGACCACGCCCCTGACTCGTCTCCCCATTGGCTGTGGCCAAAGCCAGCAGAACCAATCATCTACTTGCAGCTGTCACCATGACGTCAGGGCCACGCCCCTGACTCATCTCCCCATTGGCTGTGGCCAAAGCCAGCAGAACCAATCATCTACTTACAGCTGTCACCTTCCGTGACGTCAGGGCCACGCCCCTAGACTTCCACCCATTGGCTATGGGCCTGGACCGGCAGAGCCAATCATTGCAACGAGGTTTGATCCATCAGCAACCCGGATATGTCCTCACATTGCACACGTACAGTTGCCACCGAACCATTTGTCGCTGTTTCTCTTCCAACGCAGCCCAGGAGCTTCTCGCCAATTGGCTGAGCAGCAAACTCAAGCTGGAGCTGGAAGACGATTGGCCGGATGAAGCAGAGGCTCATGGGAACGCAACGGAGCACTCTTACGTCCCGTTCGGTCGCGCGACGGACGCGGGACAACCGAGGGCCGAGCTCCCAAAAGCTTTGACGGTAAAATGACCGGCGCGCCCCCTCCCCCCCCCCCCNTCCTTGTTACACGCACGCGCTGAGCTCAGCCAAGTCTTCTTCTTCTTTCGTACCGCTCGCTTAGATGCTGCAGTGCAACGACTGCAATTTCACAATCAGCTGGTCAAGCGCATAGGGTGGTGGGGTGGTGGGCATGGGGTGGCGGTGGTGGCGGTGGTTGTGGTTGTGGCGGTGGTGGCGGTGGCGGGCGGTGGTGGCGGTGTTGGCGGATAGGAGATTTCGGAATCTTGCTCCATAGTTTCGACTTCCTCCAACCAAGCGCTCGATATTCAGAAGTACTGTATCCTTCCAGAGTTGTAGTTTATCTTTCGGCCCATTTCCGCGCGAAAACAATAAAATACAATGGCGCGCCCGTCGTCACGGCATGAGTTCAAATGTCGCGGTGGCTAGGAGATGTTGACTACCTCGCCTGGTATACAGGAGGTCGTGGGTTCGATCCCAACCCTGACGCCTGCTGTATATTTGGAGTTTGCGTGTCTCTCTCTCTCTTCATCATCATCACGGTGGCTAGGAGATGTTAACTACCTTGCCTGGTATACAGGAGGTCGTGGGTTTGATCCCAACCCTGACCTGCTGCTGTATATTTGGAGTTTGCGTGTCTCTCTCATCATCACGGTGGCTAGGAGATGTTAACTACCTCGCCTGGTGTACAGGAGGTCGTGAGTTCGATCCCAACTCTGACCCTGCTGCTGTATATTTGGAGTTTTCGTGTCTCTCTCTTTCATCATCATCACGGTGGCTAGGAGATGTTAACTACCTTGCCTGGTATACAGGAGGTCGTGGGTTTGATCCAACCCTGACCCTGCTGCTGTATATGTGGAGTTTGCGTGTCTCTCTCTTTCATCATCATCACGGTGGCTAGGAGATGTTAACTACCTCGCCTGGTGTACAGGAGGCGTGAGTTCGATCCCAACTCTGACGCTGCTGTATATTTGGAGTTTTCGTGTCTCTCTCTCTCATCATCATCACCACGGTCGCTAGGAGATGTTAACTACCTCGCCTGGTGTACAGGAGGCGTGAGTTCGATCCCAACTCTGACGCCTGCTGCTGTATATTTGGAGTTTTCGTGTCTCTCTCTCATCATCATCATCACGGTCGCTAGGAGATGTTAACTACCTCGCCTGGTGTACAGGAGGCGTGGGTTTGATCCCAACTCTGACGCCTGCTGTATATTTGGAGTTTTCGTGTCTCTCTCTTTCCCGTGGTGAGATGTTAACTACCTCGCCTGGTATACAAGAGGCGTGGGTTTGATCCAACCCTGACACCTGCTGCTGTATATGTGGAGTTTGCGTGTCTCTCTCTTTCATCATCATCACGGTGGCTAGGAGATGTTAACTACTCGCCTGGTGTACAGGAGGTCGTGGGTTCGATCCCAACTCTGACGCCTGCCGTATATGTGGAGTTTGCGTTTCTCTCTTTCATCATCTCACGGTGGCTAGGAGATGTTAACTACCTCGCCTGGTATACAGGAGGCGTGGGTTCGACCCAACTCTGACGCCTGCTGTATATTTGGAGTTTTCGTGTCTCTCTCTTTCANCCCGTGGAAGATGTTAACTACCTCACCTGGTGTACAGGAGGTCGTGGGTTCGATCCCAACTCTGACGCCTGCCGTATATTTGGAGTTTTCGTGTCTCTCTCATCATCATCATCACGGTGGCTAGGAGATGTTAACTACCTTGCCTGGTATACAGGAGGCGTGGGTTCAATCCAACCTGACGCCTGCTGTATATTTGGAGTTTTCGTGTCTTTCTCTTCATCATCATCACGGTGGCTAGATGTTAACTACCTTGCCTGGTATACAGGAGGCGTGGGTTTGATCCCAACCCTGACACCTGCTGCTGTATATGTGGAGTTTGCGTGTCTCTCTCTTCATCATCATCACGGTGGCTAGATGTTAACTACCTCGCCTGGTGTACAGGAGGTCGTGAGTTCGATCCCAACTCTGACGCCTGCTGTGTATTTGGAGTTTTCGTGTCTCTCTCTCATCATCATCACGGTCGCTAGGAGATGTTAACTACCTCGCCTGGTGTACAGGAGGTCGTGAGTTCGATCCCAACTCTGACGCCTGCTGTATATTTGGAGTTTTCGTGTCTCTCTCTCATCATCATCATCACGGTCGCTAGGAGATGTTAACTACCTCGCCTGGTGTACAGGAGGTCGTGGGTTTGATCCCAACTTTGACGCCTGCTGCTGTATATTTGGAGTTTTCGTGTCTCTCTCTTTCATCATCATCACGGTCGCTAGGAGATGTTAACTACCTCGCCTGGTATACAAGAGGTCGTGGTTTGATCCCAACCCTGACACCTGCTGCTGTATATGTGGAGTTTGCGTGTCTCTCTCTTTCATCATCATCACGGTGGCTAGGAGATGTTAACTACCTCGCCTGGGAGGTCGTGGGTTCGATCCCAACTCTGACGCCTGCTGTATATTTGGAGTTTTCGTGTCTCTCTCTTNCATCATCATCACGGTGGCTAGGAGATGTTAACTACCTCGCCTGGTGTACAGGAGGTCGTGGGTTCGATCCAACTCTGACGCCTGCTGCTGTATATTTGGAGTTTTCGTGTCTCTCTCTTTCATCATCATCACGGTGGCTAGGAGATGTTAACTACCTCGCCTGGTGTACAGGAGGTCGTGGGTTCGATCCCAACTCTGACGCCTGCTGCTGTATATTTGGAGTTTTCGTGTCTCTCTCTCTCATCATCATCATCACGGTGGCTAGATGTTAACTACCTCGCCTGGTGTACAGGAGGTCGTGGGTTCGATCCCAACTCTGACGCCTGCTGCTGTATATTTGGAGTTTTCGTGTCTCTCTCATCATCATCATCATCACGGTGGCGAGATGTTAACTACCTCGCCTGGTGTACAGGAGGTCGTGGGTTCGATCCCAACCCTGACGCTTGCATATTTGGATATTGCGTGTCTCTCTCTCCCTGTGATCGCGTGGATTTTTTCTGGGCCCTCCGGGTTCTCCTCCACGTTTAGAAACACGCGTTCAGAGTATTTTTTTTGCTGCTATAAATGTCCGCGTGATTAGCCACTTCGCTGAGCTGTCATTTGTGGTGGCCAGGTCACTTCCGAAAATAGCTACGCGTCTCAGTGGGGCCTTACCTAGTAACAATTAAAACATTGCTTTTTGGTTCTTTCGGTAAAGTCACGTAGAAAGAAAATAAATTAAAATAACAGAATACGTCGTTTCGATTGCAACATATGCAATCGTCATCAGGTATGAATGAATGAAAGAAAAAAACCTAGTAAACTTAGAAATATAATGCAATACAACACAGAGATTCGGCTAACGCAACAGTCAACACCCTACCTGGTTGATTGCGTTCTTCCCTGTTTTTTGCTTGCCACAAGTATGTGTTGGTTAATGCAGTACATGATTCCCTGCAAAGTGTTTCTATTTGGTGCTTTAACATCTGAACGCCTCCGGTTTTATTTGCCAGAAAGGGTGAAACCAAATCCCTGTATTATTTTTTTAAATTCCGCCAAGAAAGGTCCCCGTGATATTAAATAATTTCGTTTATATTTTTTTATTTAAAGCTTTCGTGATTGCAGGGATTCATATTCTTGGTTCTTTCGATAAAGTCACGTAGAAGGGAAACAATAAAATAATAAAAATATAAACCAATAAAAATTCTCACGACGTTTCGACTGCAACACAAGCAATCATCACCTGATGATATTTGGTGCTTTAACATCTGAACGCCTCCGGTTTTATTTGCCAGAAAGGATGAAACGAAATTCCTGTACTATTTTTTATTCCGTTAAGAAAGGTCCCCTGATGATGATGATGATGATTGCTTGTGTTGCAGTCGAAACGTCGTGAGAATTGTATTTTATTATGTTTATTTTTATTATTTTATTATTTCCTTCTACGTGACTTTACCAAAAGAACCAAGAAGATGAATCCCTGCAGTCACGAAAGAAGCTTTAAATCGAAATGCGTAGTTCGTGCAGCACATGATTCCTTGCAAGAGGTTTTCAGTTTGGATGTTTAAACATCTTGACAGGAACTGTTTCATCATGGCCTTGAAGGGCAACGCCTCTTCTGACATCCAAATATCGAACAGGCACCACAGGTCGCAATCGAACCCGCGACCTCTTGTATTGGGGCCGTCCATAAATGACGTCACGCACCTAGGGGGGGGGGGGGAGGGGGTCAGACATTTGTGACGATGTGTGACGAGGGAGATGAATCCCTGCAGTCACGAAAGCTTGAAATCGAAATTTAACCGGGAATAAGTTTCGTTTATAGTTTGCGTTCAACTTTGCTCCTGCAGAGTACTTCGAGCAAGTGGGAGCGGGACTGGAGGATGATGCGGTGGGTGCGCTGGTGAAGGGGATGCTGGAAAAGGAGGTGGTTCAGGCCAGCTTCCTCGCCGATTTGGGCCTTCAGGGCAACGGCGCGTGCAGGCCACTGCCACGCCTCACCATGTCCGACNTCAGAAGGTCAGCGACGAATTGGCCACGTTCTGTTTCGATTGAAAGCTTTCGTGACTGCAGGGATTCATCTTCTTGGTTCTTTCGGTAAAGTCACGTAGAAGGGAAATAATAAATAATAAAAATAAAACATTAAATACAATTCTCACAACGTTTCGGCCACAACGCAAGCAGCCGTCCTCAAGTGGACTCTGTCTTCTCGACAGACCTGGTCTTCACCTGAGGACGGCTGCTTGCGTTGTGGCCGAAACGTCGTGAGAATTGTATTTTATTATGTTTTATTTTTATTATTTTATTACTTCCCTTCTACGTGATGACTTTACCGAAAGAACCAAGAAGATGAATTTTGCCCTGTCCACCGGCAGGTTGCTTGGGGCACGGGTACCTCCCAAACAGCTGTCCACCACGTCGTCCGGTCAACGTGGAAGAGTAGACCAAGTTACCCGCCAAAGCCTCCGCCGGCAGCGGGCGTGAGCGAGCGACCGCGGGGATGCTGAGCCTTTAACCGGATTTTTATTATTTTATCATAAAAAAAATTGAAATAAATTACGTCGCAATAAATAGTCATTGGCCCCCGGCTGCCAAACAGTCGCCCTCCTGATTGCTCGGTCGTTCCGTGCTCTGCACGCGGGGAAAAGAACGGCTTCTCTATTGTACGTCCGGCCCGCTAATATTCGGGGGGGATGAAAGGCGCTCGTTGATTTGGCGCGGATGACACGTTTCTTTTTTGTGTCACGTCGCTCGCACCCGCCTAGCCGGCCCGCATGGCGAGGGCTCCGTGTCATCCCGCCTGAGTGTTGTCACCCACCCACCCGCTCTTTTTGACCGGGCCCGGCCTACAAGCCAGACTCTTTGGGTAACCTTTGAGCCGTCGCTTCCCCGAAAATGGATTGTCGGTTACCCGCCCAGGGTGAACGATGCTGACGCGATGATCCTCACGAAACGTTTTGCCTGCAGGTGATGGAATGTACGATTGCAAGGTGGCCGTGGGGTAGCTTTGTACGGGAGGGCGTTGAAACGCGTACCGGGGTGCATTTGCTCACGGGAATGTCCTTTTGTAAAATAATGAATGATAATGAGTGAGAATCTGAATATTGTATTTATACTGGAGGAAACCTGATGGGCTATTAAGATATTTTTTCACAGATTTCAAGTAGGGGGCATGAAGTCAGAACGTTGCAATAACAAACAAAGTATAGGGAAGGTAAACAAATACATTAAAAATAGAAATAAATAAAATGTAACTATTTTTATCTTTCGATTTAAAGCTTTCGTGACTGCAGGGATTCATCTTCTTGGTTCTTTCGGTAAAGTCACGTAGAAGGGAAATAATAAAATAATAAAAATAAAAACATATAATATAATTCTCACGACGTTTCGGCCACAACGCAAGCAGCCGTCCTCAGGTGAAGAACAGGTCTGTCGGAAGACAGCGTCTGAATGAAACACCACTAAGCTTGGAGCGTCTATTTAAGCTGGGTTAGAGGGGAAGATAATATGCTAAAGTCCTCTTGATATGCAAATTCTTTTGTCAAGGCGGTCTTCCCTCCAACCCAGCTTAAATATACGCTCCAAGCCTGGTGGTGTTCATTCAGATCTGTCTTTCCGACAGACCTGTTCTTCACCTGAGGATGGCTGCTTGCGTTGTGGCCGAAACGTCGTGAGAATTATTTTATTATGTCTTATTATTGTATTATTTCCCTTCTACGTATTTTTATCTTACCAGGTGGCGACTGCTGAGCCATTCCTCCTTTTTCAGAAGCGACGTGGCCACAAATGATAACTAAGTGGCTCGATCAAGTGGCAATTGATAGCCGATGATGCTGCATGCAATTACCAGCAAAACGTCTTGTGTTGCCTCCGAAACGTCGTGATTTTCTTTTTAAATCCTTTATATTAAGTTCGCTTGCTTGCTTGCTTGCGTGCTTGCTTGCTTGCTTGCGTGCTTGCTTGCTTGCTTACGACCGTGCAAATCTTTCGGTCGTTTTTTAACCCACTTCCCGTGATCCAATCGAGCTGACATTTTGCACACAGACTCGTTGTGCGAGACAATTAATGTTCGTGAAAATTTTTTTCCAAAATTTTACACTGTTTAGGGAAAACATTTTAAATATTTAATTACCAATTGCTTAATGGTGGCAGACAATCATCTGACCCATAGGTGGCAGCCATCTCAAGCCAGAGGACGAGAGGACTCTAGCCGCCACGCATATAAAGGATTTAGAGTGAAAAACTTGTTTTTACGGGTTATACTTGTTTTTAAAGCCACGTGGCGGGCCTGAGTAAGGGCATTCGGCGGTGCGTAAAGTGTGGGGGGGGGGGTGTGTGGAGGGAGACCCATGATGTTTGAGAGAGACCACCACCCACCTACCCACGTACTCCTCTCGCCCCATGAGCTATGTAGCAATCAAACATTCTGGGCAGGTTTGAAACTTTCGTGACTGCAACGATTCATATTGTTCGGTTTTTTCGGTAAAGTCACGTAGGGGAAATTTTTAATTAATAAATACAGCTACCGTGCTGTGACGGTTCCACCTGAAGACGGAAGCTTGTGTTGCCTCCGAACGTCGTGATTTTTATTTTATTTTTATTTACTTTTATTAATTTAATTTTTTTACCTACGTGACTTTACCGAAAAAACCCAAGAATATGAATATTCCGATCCCTGATTTCATTTTCGGACGTCGCTTTTCTTCAACTTTCAATCTTCCGAAACTCCTTTTTCTCATTGTAGAATATTCAATTAAACTCTCCCAGGCAATTTCATTTCCACTTTCGACTTGAGTTCTAGCGCATATCGTATTAAATGTATTTTGAACCACCTTGTCTTGTTCTGAAAACCCCGTGTCTTCTCCCATCAATCATCCGCGTCGTCTTACGACCCACGTGCCCAAGTTGTAAACTGTCCGCCGCAGTGGCCGGGTACGGGTAGGGCACGGGTATCGGGTACCTGATTGCGACCTCTGGGATGAACCCACGTTGCAGGCGCGGGTGGGTTGATTCTAGGAACTTGAATTGTGAGAAGAGACAAGACGTTGGGAAATGAGTGACAAACGGCTACTCACCAGTGACTCACGGCCTACCCGTACCCGTACCCGTACCCGGCCGCACCAGGGTCGCAAACGGCTACCCGTACCCGTAGCCAGCCGGGTACGGGTAGCCGGGTATCAGGTAGGGTACGGGTATCGGGTACCCGGTTGCGACCTCGGTATGAATCCTTGCAGTCACGAAAACTTCAAATCTAGAATGTAATTGACGATTTTATAAGTGCTGTAGCCTGCGGTGGTTTTCTAATATCGGAAAGGAAAGAGGGTTTCTGGAAGGCCGCGGAAGCCGCACCTGAAAGTGCCGTGCGGCGATGCGTGACCACCATTCTTCGTTCGAGCGTACCAGAATGTCCACTGGCAAAGTGATTTACCAAAATATCAATGGGCTGCCCTTAGGAGCAAATTGCATTGGGGATCAATTGACCCCTGCGGCTGAATGCATCGCAGACTTATTGAGCACTTTCCTCATTGCATGAACGGTGGGGGCGGGGGTCGGGGCGGTTTGGATCGCTCTCTTACGTGATCAGCTCATGGATTCATCCTTTTGGATTTAATTATTTCGCCAACGATTGCTCCGTCACAATTAAAGAGGGCTGCCACGGTTAGGAGATGTTAGCAACCTTGCCTGGTGTACAGGAGGTCGTGGGTTCGATCCCGACCCTGACGCGTGCTGCTGTATATTTGGAGTTTTACTTGTGTCTTTCATCATCATCATCACGGTGGCTAGGAGATGTTAACTACCTCGCCTGGTGTACAGGAGGTCGTGGGATCGATCCCGACCCTGACGCCTGCTGCTGTATATTTGGAGTTTGCGTGTCTCTCTCTCTCATCATCATCATCACGGTGGCTAGGAGATGTTAACTACCTCGCCTGGTATGCAGGAGGTCGTGGGATCGATCCCGACCCTGACGCCTGCTGTATATTTGTAGTTTGCGTGTCTCTCATCATCATCACGGTGGTAGGAGATGTTAACTACCTCGCCTGGTATACAGGAGCTCGAACCCATCCCTGATACCTCCTCTATATTTAGTATTTGCGTGTCTCTCTCTCTCGTGGTCGCGTGGATTTTCTCTGGGTCCTCCGGATTTTCCCCCACATTTACAATCAACATCCATTTAGGGTATTTGGCTGCTATAAATATTCACGTGATGTGCCCTTCGTCGGGCTATTGTTTGTGGCCAAGTCACTTCTGCCAAAGAGCTACATAGCTCAGTGGGCCTTACTGGTCAAATAAAAAATTAACCCGTAAAAACAAAGTTTTTCACTATAAATCCTTTATATGCGTGGCGGCTAGAGTCCTCTCGTCCTCTGGCTTGAGATGGCTACCACCTATGGGTCAGATGATTGTCTGCCAGTATTAAGCAATTGGTAATTAAATATAATTTGTTTTCCCTAAACAGTGTAAAATTTCACGAACATTAATTGTCTCGCACAACGAGTCTGTGTGCAAAATGTCAGCTCGATTGGATCACGGGAAGTGGGTTAAAAAACGACCGAAAGTTTGCACGGTCGTAAGCGCGCAAGCAAGCAAGCAAGTGAACTTAATATAAAGGATTAAAAAAATAGTTTAAATAGTTGATAATTATAATGGGATTGTGGTGTAGACCTAAACGGGCCGATTTCTTCGTTGTGATTATCGTTTGTGCTTTTCGTTTTGGTGCCATTTCTTCATTTGCTTAATAATTTTTTTGTTTTATTTTGCTCGGCGCAATCGGGGGTTTGTCATTTTGCTTGGCAGTTGCTGTTGAATGGGACTTGGTTATCCTCACATCAGTGACGTGCGGTGAGATCAATGTCTGGGGAGGCACTGGCTAGTATCAGAGCCAGATTTACACACATATGAACCGACAGAGGTGGCTTAAATTCACCATTCAATTGGCAGGTTGCACAAAGACTATTGGTCAGGCCCATCGTACGTTTCATATTTCATATCAGCATTCTTGACAACACACGCGTGCAGGCAAGTCACGTATTCGATTCAGGTTTTATAGGCGAATGCAGTTCCACTATTCATACTCATTGAACACAAATGAAAATCTTCTTGGTTCTTTCGGTAAAGTCACGTAGAAGGAAGTAATAAAATAATAAAAATAAAACATAATAAAATAATTCTCACGACGTTTCGGCCACAACGCAAGCAGCCGTCCTCAGGTGAGAACAGGTCTGTCGGAAAGACAGACCTGTNCTCCACGTCGGAAAGACAGACCTGTTCTTCACCTGAGGACGGCTGCTTGCGTTGTGGCCGAAACGTCGTGAGAATTATTTTATTATGTTTTATTTTTATTATTTCATTACTTCCCTTCTACGTGACTTTACCGAAAGAACCAAGAAGATGAATCCTTGCAGTCACGAAAGCTTTAAATCGAAACAATGAAAATATATATCAATATCATGGGATCTCCTTTGCCAGTACCAAAATATGATAATAGGTTTTTCCCCTTTTGTCTGGCAACAAAACAGCTTTGTTAAGATGTTAAAACACCAAACTGAAACCTTTTACAAGGCATCACGTCTGCGTTTAACCACAATGCTTGTGGTCAGAATGCAAACAAAAAACACGCTCCGATAATATCTGCACCTATTATCACAAAATATGTATTGCATGTTCTTACTTGACTTGTAAATCAAGTCCACTCCCCTATCCTTCTGGACAAAGATGTCAGTGACTTTGTTACAGAAGTCCTCTTTGTTTTCTTTTAGTTTGAAAAGTCTCTCCGTCTCAAAGGGATGATCGCCAGGGATGAAAGTCGTTCTTGGTCAGCCCGATTCCGACACTGTATGTTTTGAGTCGTTTCAAAGCGAAAACCACGACCTTTCAACGGACGCTGTTGTAGCTGGTATAACGAGTAACTTTGTCACCTAGGGAACCATCTGCCATCTGATCATTCTAGGCCAAAAAGCTGTCCGGGCGATTTGCATTTGTGAACTATACAATCCAATAAGGTCAGCCTTTAGTCCAACAAAATCAATGTAATGCTTCCTCCTATACCCTCACTTTGATGCTGCTAATCCTGCATAATGCACGGGCAAAACATAACTTTAAACCCCTCCTACGCATTTCACAAGTAGACCTAATCGCATATCTGCATTTCCCATAAATATGCTAAATTCCCTCTTGATATGCAAATTATTTTGTCAAGGCGCTCTTCCCCCTCCATCCCAGCTTAAATAGTCGCTCCAAGCCTGGGGTGTGTCATTCAGACTCTGTCTTCTCGACAGACCTGTTCTTCACCTGAGGACGGCTGCTTGCGTTGTGGCCGAAACGTCGTGAGAATTATGTTATTATGTTTTATTTTTATTATTTTGATATTTCCATTCTACGTGACTTTACCGAAAGAACCAGGAAGAAAAAGTCACAATGTACCTTGTGTATTGTGATAGGCTCTGCAGTTTAGTGTCGTCGAAATGTTGTGACATTTCATCAAATTTCGTTGCAATCGACCAAACCAAGGAAGAAAGTTAGCTCTCCGAAATGATCAAACCTTGCTTTCACTTGAACACCCGATATTGTCCAGAATCATCTTCTTGGTTCTTTCGGTAAAGTCACGTAGAAGGGAAGTAATAAAATAATAAAACAATATTACGTTTTATTTTATTTTATTACGTCCCTTCTACGTGACTTTACCGAAAGAACCAAAAGATGAATCCCTTCAGTCACGAAAGCTTTAAATCGAAATTGTCCAGAATGTTATGAAACATTCTTTTCCTCTCATCCCTGATCGGCGGTTTACTTGGGGCATTGTTTGCCAGGCCAAGTGTGACGCATTTCTGCTCGAATCGATGACAGAAACTGTCTAACTCTTGTGTCTGGCGTTCCACAACTCCCATCGTGTCACGGATTCGTGCCCGGCAGAATCCAAAGTCCATTACTTTATTGCGTAGCACACGACATAGTGCATCGGTTTCATTGAAAAAGCCCTCATATGCCATTACGTGGAAGCACATTTATGCTTTTCACAGCCTGAGATCATATCCGGCGGCCATCATCAGGGTGTCATTGTCCAAACCATCTGGATTTTTGCTCGTAATCCGGAACACAGCACACAAATCAGATTGGTACGTGCTGATCGTCTGAACTAGCCTAGGATTTGAGCTCCATCTCGTGGGCCCTGCTCTTGGTAAATGTCACTTCACAACATCGTGGGTACGCTTGGTCGACTTATTGAAAAATGTCGCAAGTCCCTCAACTGATCATTGTTTTTTACCCTTCTATCTGGCAACAAAACTGACACCTAGGGTACGGGTACGGGTAGGCCGTGAGTCACTGGTGAGCAACTGTTTGTCACTCATTTGGGTAGGGTACGGGTACGGGTAGGCTGTGAGTCACTGGTGAGTCACTGTTTGTCACTCATTTCGGGTAGGGTACGGGTAGGCTGTGAGTCACTGGTGAGTCACCGTTTGTCACTCATTTCGGGTAGGGTACGGGTAGACCGTGAGTCACTGGTGAGCAACTGTTTGTCACTCATTTCGGGTAGGGTACGGGTACGGGTAGACCGTGAGTCACTGGTGAGCAACTGTTTGTCACTCATTTCGGGTAGGGTACGGGTACGGGTAGGCCGTGAGTCACTGGTGAGTCACTGTTTGTCACTCATTTCGGGTAGGGTACGGGTACGGGTAGGCCGTGAGTCACTGGTGAGTCACTGTTTGTCACTAATTTCGGGTAGGGTACGGGTACGGGTAGGCCGTGAGTCACTGGTGAGTCACTGTTTGTCACTCATTTCGGGTAGGGTACGGGTACGGGTAGGCCGTGAGTCACTGGTGAGTCACTGTTTGTCACTCATTTCGGGTAGGGTACGGGTACGGGTAGGCTGTGAGTCACTGGTGAGTCACCGTTTGTCACTCATTTCGGGTAGGGTACGGGTAGACCGTGAGTCACTGGTGAGCAACTGTTTGTCACTCATTTCGGGTAGGGTACGGGTACGGGTAGACCGTGAGTCACTGGTGAGTCACCGTTTGTCACTCATTTCGGGTAGGGTACGGGTACGGGTAGGCTGTGAGTCACTGGTGAGCAACTGTTTGTCACTCATTTCGGGTAGGGTACGGGTACGGGTAGGCCGTGAGTCACTGGTGAGTCACTGTTTGTCACTCATTTTGGGTAGGGTACGGGTACGGGTAGGCCGTGAGTCACTGGTGAGTCACTGTTTGTCACTCATTTCGGGTAGGGTACGGGTACGGGTAGGCCGTGAGTCACTGGTGAGTCACTGTTTGTCACTAATTTCGGGTAGGGTACGGGTACGGGTAGGCCGTGAGTCACTGGTGAGTCACTGTTTGTCACTCATTTCGGGTAGGGTACGGGTACGGGTAGGCCGTGAGTCACTGGTGAGTCACTGTTTGTCACTCATTTCGGGTAAGGTACGGGTACGGGTAGGCCGTGAGTCACTGGTGAGTAACTGTTTGTCACTCATTTTGGGTAGGGTACGGGTACGGGTAGACCGTGAGTCACTGGTGAGTAACTGTTTGTCACTCATTTTGGGTAGGGTACGGGTACGGGTAGACCGTGAGTCACTGGTGAGTAACTGTTTGTCACTCATTTGGGTAGGGTACGGGTACGGGTAGACCGTGAGTCACTGGTGAGTAACTGTTTGTCACTCATTTCGGGTAGGGTACGGGTACGGGTAGACCGTGAGTCACTGGTGAGTCACTGTTTGTCACTCATTTCGGGTAGGGTACGGGTACGGGTAGACCGTGAGTCACTGGTGAGTCACCGTTTGTCACTCATTTCGGGTAGGGTACGGGTACGGGTAGGCTGTGAGTCACTGGTGAGCAACTGTTTGTCACTCATTTCGGGTAGGGTACGGGTACGGGTAGACCGTGAGTCACTGGTGAGTCACTGTTTGTCACTCATTTCGGGTAGGGTACGGGTACGGGTAGGGAACGAAACCCGTTTGCGACCTCTGGTGCGGCCGGATACGGGTAGACCGTGAGTCACTGGTGAGTCACTGTTTGTCACTCATTTCGGGTAGGGTACGGGTTGGGAACGGCTACCCGTACCCGGCCGGGTACGGGTACAGGTACCCATTTGCGACCCTGGTGCGGCCGGGTACGGGTAAGGAAACAAAACCCGTTTGCGACCTCTGGGAAAGACCCAATGATGAAGCTCCATCCCAACCCCCCCCCTCTTGGTCCGTGAAAAAAATTGTTATCCACGAAATCGGTTCCTGCTACATTCGATCAACAGTTATTTCGTGGAGCTGATACGAAAAGAATGAGTTGACCGAGCGACTGCCGCACAGCATTTGTGGGATGGCATTAGCGCGGATGACGCAATATACTAAATGAAAGCGTGTTTTTTTTTTTTAATCGTTCAACTTTCGTTTTTTTAAAAGGGCTCCTTTAAATTTCGATTAAAGCTTTCGTGACTGCAGGGATTCATCTTCTTGGTTCTTTCGGTAAAGTCACGTGGAAGGGAAATTAAAAAAAAAAAAACGAAATATATAATTTACACTATGAGATCTCTTTTAGCAGTGGCAAAATATAGTAGTAGGTTTTTACCCCTTTAAACTGGTACAAAACTGTCACCTTTATTCAAGGCATCATGTTTGCAATAACCACAACACAAGTAGTCAAAAAAAGCAAACAAAAAGATGCAACTCTAATAATGACTACTTGTGTTGTGGTTATTGCAAACATGATGCCTTGAATAAAGGTGTCAGTTTTGTACCAGTTTAAAAGGGTAAAAACCTACTACTATATAATATTATGTTATTATTACTATAAGAAAAGAATGAGTTAACCGAGCGACTGCCGCACAGCATTGTGGGTTGGCATTAGCGCGGATGACGCAGTGTACGAAATGAAAACGGGTTTTTTTTTTAAATCGTTCAACTTTCCTTTTTAAAAGGGCTCCATTAATTGGAAATGTTTCGTTGAGCTTCGCAGTGGTCAGCCCTGCCAAGTTCCATTCAATTCGCGCAGCCCATTAATTCAATTCCCCCCACACTCCTGGTAATTCCTGTCGGGAAATGTACCAAACGCACGCCCCATCTGCCGTCAAGCGGACACTGGAGACTTGGCTTTAACATGCAGTCGCGGTGCTTTTGCGATCGGTATTATTCACGATAACGGTTCCGTGGGTTGCCGGAAAGGGTAAAAAGCTCTTCTTATTTTTTCATAGTCTTTAAAGTTTCACGGACAATGTTGCGGATGAAGAGCCGTCAGCCCGGGGCGGTCCTACGGATCGTAATTTCGGCAGGGATTTTTGTTCGTCGTGCCCCAAGGGAACCTTTCACCAGAGTCCAGAGGTCGCAAATGGGTTTTGATTCCTTACCAGTACCCGTACCCGGCCGCACCAGGGTCGCAAACGGGTACGGGTATCGGGTACCTGATTGCGACCTCTGGGATGAAGCCATGTTGCAGGCGCGGGTGGGTTGATTCTAGGAACTTGAATTGTGAGAAGAGACAAGACGTTGGGAAATGAGTGACAAACGGTGACTCACCAGTGACTCACGGCCTACCCGTACCCGGCCGCACCAGGGTCGCAAACGGGTACCCGTACCCGTACCCGGCCGTACCCGTACCGTACCCGTACCCTACCCGTACCCGGCCGGGTACGGGTAGGGTACGGGTATCGGGTACCTGATTGCGACCTCTGGGATGAAGCCATGTTGCAGGCGCGGGTGGGTTGATTCTAGAACTTGAATTGTGAGAAGAGACAACACGTTGGGAAATGAGTGACAAACAGTGACTCACCAGTGACTCACGGCCTACCCGTACCCGGCCGCACCAGGGTCGCAAACGGCTACCCGTACCCGGCCGGGTACTGGTAGCCGGGTATCGGGTAGGGTACGGGTCTCAGTGTGGTCGAGGTACCCGCCGGACGCAGTGCTAAATTTCATCCCGACGGCGATCGACGTCCTGCTAGGGAACCACTCCCGTGGCGTGACGCACGTATGGTGGTTCTATGCTGATAAAGAGCTGCTTAGCTCAGTTGGTGAGTAGGGGAAAATATATATATACATTCAATTGATTTCGATAACGTTGAAGTGTCATGTAAAAGTCATCATTACTGGCCGAGACGGATTCGAGAACCCATTGAAATGGAGAGAAATGACAAATACTTGTTACCGCTCTGACAGCTGCAGGCTTAGTTGCGGCCTGGTAGCGTAACAGATTCTTCCTGCGGAGGGAGCTGGTAGGAACGTCGGGTTGCTCGGTCAATGGCTGCAGGGTCAACGGCGGCGTGGTGTATTCGCAAATATGCCCGACTGTGAGGGCGGGCACAAGCCGGCGTGAGTAGGTTAAACGTTGAGTTTTATAAGGGCACCACGGGGTGACCAGTCTCTCCCTCCCCACCCAGTCCCACCCTCCAGCCCCACCCACCTAGCCCACCCTTCCCACCCTCACCCAGCCCCACCCCCGTGATTTAATTTAGCTGTTTTCATTTTTTATTTTATAAAATTTTTGTGATTTAATGTAGTTGTTTCATTTTTTTTTTTTTTGTGATTTAATGTAGTTGTTTTCATGTTTTTTTGTGATTTAATTTAATTGTTTTAATTTTTTATTTTATTTTCGTGATTAATTTAATTGTTTTCATTTTTTTATTTTATTTTCGTGATTCAATTTAGCTGTTTTCATTTTTATTTTCCCACCTTACGTGACTTCACCGAAAAAAACCAAAGAGTATCGATCCTTGCAGCCGCGAAAACTTCAAATCTAGAAATTAAAGCCATCCAACCCAAAAACCCTTCACCATGAATCACATTCACAGTTTCAATAACCGGGCAGCTGAACGCCATGATTCAAACCCAGCCTTTTGACCGCAGCTTTCCCGACCTCTACTCTGCGGACGGGCCCCTACAGGTGCGAGAGGCCGCTGATCGACGGGCGGCCGAGAGCCGCCGACGACGGGCCGAGGCCTCTGACCGCGCCGCAGCGGACGCCGAGGCACGGAGGGTCCTGGCGCGCGAGGAACGCGAGCGGACGCTCGGGGCGGAGCGCGAGGAGGCCGAGATTCGCAGGGAAGCGGCACGGCTACGCTCCGCACTCCGGCAGCGGCAGCAGGAGGAGCGGCAGCAGGAGCGGCAGCGGCAGCAGGAGCAGCAGCAGCAGCAGCAGGAGCAGCAGAGGGTCGAGCAGGAGCCGAGGTCGAACCGGTGAGAGTTTGGCGAGGGCAACGCGCGTGTCGGTTCAAGCGCGTCGCGTTTGTCGCTTTTGTTAGTTTTTTTCCGTGGTGCGCTCGGGGACTTTTTCATTTTTTCCACTACTGAAGATGAGCCGTGCAATGCACCCGGGTCACTGATTCAGCCACCGCACCCACGCACCCAGCCCACCCTCCCCACCTCGCCCTCCCCACCCTCCCTCCCCACCCAGCCCCTCCCCACCCTCCCCTCCCCACCCAGCCCCACCCACCCTCCCCACCCAGCTCTTCCCCACCCCTCCCTCCCACCCAGCCCCACCCTCCCACCCAGCCCCTCCCCACCATCCCCTCCCCACCCACCCCACCCTCCTCTCCCCACCCTCCCCTCCCCACCCAGCCCCACCCCACCCTCCCACTCAGCCCTCCCCACCATCCCCTCCCCACCCAGCCCCACCCTCCTCCCCACCCTCCCCTCCCCACCCAGCCCCTCCCCACCCTCCCCACCCAGCTCTTCCCCACCCTCCCTCCCCACCCAGCCCCTCCCCACCCAGCCCCACCCTCCCTCCCCACCCAGCCCTCCCCACCCTCCCCTCCCCACCCAGCCCTCCCACCCTCCCCACCCAGCCCCTCCCCACCCTCCCTCCCCACCCAGCCCACCCCACCCTCCCCTCCCCACCCAGCCCCACCCTCCCACCCAGCCCCTCCCACCCAGCCCCTCCCCACCCTCCCCTCCCCACCCTCCCCTCCCCACCCAGCCCCACCTTCCCCACCCTCCCTCCCCACCCTCCCCTCCCCACCCAGCCCCACCCACCCTCCCACCCAGCCCTCCCCACCCTCCCCTCCCCACCCACCCCCCCACCCCCCCCCCCCCCCCCCCCTCCCACCCCCCCCACCCACCCACCCACCCCCCCACCCAGCTCTTGCACACCCTCCCCTCCCCACCCAGCCCCACCCTCCCCACCCTCCCCTCCCCACCCTCCCCTCCCCACCCAGCCCACCCCACCCTCCCACCCAGCCCCTCCCCACCCTCCCTCCCCACCCAGCCCCTCCCCACCCTCCCCTCCCCACCCTCCCCTCCCACCCAGCCCCACCCCACCCTCCCCACCCAGCTCTTGCACACCCTCCCCACCCAGCCCCACCCTCCCCACCCAGCCCTCCCACCCAGCCCCTCCCTCCCGCCCGGCGCGGTTTAATTCCCCGGCGGTTTAATATCACGGCGGTGAAGGTGGTGGGGGGGGGTTGGTGGTGGTGAGAACCGCTAAATCCGCGAGTGCGATCCCTGCCGAAAGAGTTACGCTTTGATTTTATTCAATTTTTTTTTGCTCTCGCGAGCGCACGCCCGCTATCCGTCGCGCTCAGCGGTTAGGCCGGGGGGGGGGNCGGCGTTTCGTGCCCGACGGCGCGGCCGTTACGACTTAATGTTCCCGTTTCGCTTATAAATTGGGTTTTTCCATTAGCGGAGGTGCACGGTTGCACCCTCTTGTTACCGACCGCCGGCTCAACATTCCCCCGACGCGCCCTCGCGCCCAGCGGTCAATCCCTGCGCTCAGCGCGTGCTCACAGCCGATTGCACACTTCCACTACGAGCCACGCACACGCGTGTGGACGTGTGTGTGTCTCTGTGTGTGTCTGTGTGTGTCTGTGTGTGTGTCNGTGTGTGTGTGTCTGTGTGTGTGTCTGTCTGTCGGTGTGTCGTGGTGTGTGTCTGTGTGTGTGTGTGTCTGTGTATCTATGTGTCTGTGTGTGTGTGTGTGTATCTGTGTGTGTGTGTCTGTGTGTCTGTGTGTGTGTCTGTGTGTGTGTCTGTGTGTGTCTGTGTGTGTGTCTTTGTGCGTGCTATGTGTGTGTGTCTGTGTGTGTGTGTCTGTGTGTTGTGTCTGTGTGTGTGTTCTGTGTGTGTGTCTGTAGCGTGGTGTAGCGGTTAGCGCACGCTGCGCTATGAACCCGGTGGCCCGGGTTCGATTCCCACTCACGGCCAACACCACCGGTGACGATTATCTGAACCGGTCCCGGGCTTCCCTAGGGCGACTCGGCCTCAAATGAGTACCTGGTGCGGTGTAGNAAACATCGCCACTGGGAGACAAAGGCGACGGGCGTGGTGCTGGCCACCCACCCCCTGCTACTCGCTAACAGCACTTGCCCCAAAGCTTAGGCAACAGAGATCTTTGTCTTTGTAGCCAGCGTTGTGGGGAGCGGTGTGTAGCGTAGGACGCTATACGCTATTACTGGCGACCCGTTCATCCCGCAAATCACGGCCAACACCGGGTGACGATTATCTGAACCGTTTCCGGGCCTCCCCTAGGTCGTGCACTCACCTCATGTGTGCTAACCCTTGCGGCCTTCATGAGNCTGNTCACTAACAACATTGCCCCATCTGCTGAAGGCTGTCATCGGGGATCTTTGTCTTTGTATGTACACTGCGTATTGCACCTTGGGAGAGACCAGGTGGGCCTGCCGTCATTCAGCAGTCAANCCATGGCACCTGGGTCTGCGTGNACCTGCTGGCACAGGTGGTGCATCTGCCAGTCTCAGTCATCAACCCATGGCACCTGGGTCTGTCCCGTGACCTCCTGCACCTAGCCTGGCACAGTAGGGGNCACAGGTGGTGCATCTGCCAGTCATCTAAGTCAGTCAACCCATGGCACCTGGGTCTGTCCCGTGACCTCCTGCACCTAGCCTGGCACAGTAAGAGGCACAGGTGGTGCATCTGCCAGTCATCTCAGTCAACCCATGGCACCTGGGTCTGTCAGTGACCTCCTGCACCTAGCCTGGCACAGTGGGGCGCACAGATGGTGCATCTGCCAGTCATCTCAGTCAGTCAACCCATGGCACCTGAGTCTGTCACGTGACCTCCCGCCAGCAAGCGAGCCTTCCACACTCCATTCGAAGGCCTCAAAGCGCACCGAGCGTGGCGCGAGCGATGTGGTGACGTCACCGCCGCTTAGTGCTGATTTGGGTGGCGGGCCGTCGATTCTGCGGTGTGTGCACCCACGTGTGCGGTGAGTGGCGGCGGCGCAGCGCGTTGTTGCCGCCACTCCGGTGAGCCCCGTGTCGATTTCCGTTCTCCACCGGCAATATCTGAGCCAGCGCCGGCAATATCCGCCCGGCGAATTCACCGTTTACGCCCCGGTCAACGTCCGGCCGAACTCATCCGCCCGACAAACCACGGCGTTTTGCGAATCTCGGCACAGCAGCGGCGGCACCGGCTGTGGCACCGGCGACGCCGACGGAAGGGAGCGGCGGGAGCGGAGGCGAGCATCCGGCGCTCGCGACACGACGGAGGATCGGTCGCGGGGGGTCCTGGAGCGAGCGGCCCGCGACCGGGAGCGGCTGCGTGGGCAGAGGGAGCTGCAGGCCCGGCTCCACGCCGAGAGGCTTAAGGTACACGGGGGGGGTGGGGGGGGGTGGGGGCCGGGGGGGGGGGCCGGGGGGGCGGTGAGGCAGGGGCTGGAGGGGGTCCGTGCCGGAACTAAATCGGAAAATCTTCCCTGGAACAATCCGGGCCACTGGATATTTGTTTTCCTTCCACCGTGGTTGCCGTGCGCTTGCAATGCACAGGGTGGGACGGGCGCAGGTGACGCGGGGTGACACCGCGTGCTCACGGCTTGACCCCGAGCGTGAGTTCAGATGCCTCGTGAGGCCGGTGGCTCGGCGAAAAAGATAGGCGGTGGGAAACTACCACTGGATCCCCTGTGTCTGTGAGCCACCCACGCACCCACCAAAGCACGCGTCAGTCCGCCCACCCACCTGACCAACCACCGACCAACCCAAACACCCACCCACTCATCCGACAAAGCCACCCACCCACCCAACCACCAACCCACCCACCTACCCACTCACCCACCAAACCACCCACCCACTATACCACCGACCCACCCACCCAACCACCAAACCACCCACCCACTCACCTACTCACCAACCGACCCACCCACCCAACCACCCACCCACTCACCAACCGACCCACCCACCCACTCACTCACTCACCCACCACCCACTCACCCACCAAACCACCCACCCACTGAACCACCGATCCACCCACCCACTCACTCTCCCACCCACTCACCCACCCACCCACCCACTCACCAACTCACCAACCCAACCACCCACCCACCCACTCACCAACTCACCAACCCAACCACCCACCCACTCACCCACCAACCCTCCCACTCACTCACCAACCCACCCACCCACTCACCCACCCACTCACCCACCCACCCACCCAGTCACCAACCAACCCACCCACCCAGCCACCCAACCACCCACCCAACCACCCACCCACCAAACCACCCAACCACCAACCCACCCAACCACCCACCCAACCACCCACCCACCCACTCACCAACCAACCCACCCACCCAACCACCCACCCAACCACCCACCCACCCACTCACCCACCCACTGAACAACCCACCCAACCACCCACCCACCCACTCACTCACCCACCCACCCAACCACCCAACCACCCACCCACCCACTCACCCACCAAACCACCAAACCACCCAACCACTAACCCATCCAACCACCCACCCAACCACCCACCCAACCACACACTCACCAACCCACCCACCCAACCACCCACCCACTCACCCACCCACCCACTCACCCACCCACTGAACCACCCACCCAACCACCCACCAACCAACCCACCCAACCACCCACCCACCCACTCACCCACCAAACCACCCAACCACCAACCCACCCAACCACCCACCCACCCACACACTCACCAACCCACCCACCCACCCAACCACCCACCCACCCACTCACCCACCCACTCACCCACCCACTGAACCACCCACCCAACCACCCACCCACCCAACCACCCACCCACCCACCAACCAACCCACCCACCCACCCACCCAACCACCCAACCACCCACCCACCCACTCACCCACCCACTCACCCACCCACCCACCCACCCAACCACCCACCCACCCAACCACCCACCCACCCACCCACCAACCAACCCACCCAACCACCCACCCACCCACTCACCCACCAAACCACCCAACCACCAACCCACCCAACCACCCACCCACCCACTCACCCACCAAACCACCCACCCAACCACCCACCCAACCACCCACCCACCCACCCACTCAACCCACCCACCCACCCACCCAACCACCCACCCACCACTCACCCACCCACCCACCCACTCACCCACTCACCAACCAACCCACCCACTCACCAAACCACCCACCCACTCACCCACCAAACCACCCACCCACTCACCAACCAACCCACCCAACCACCCACCCAACCACCCACCCACTCACCACCCACCCACCCACTCACCCACCCACTCACTAACCAACCCACCCACCCAACCGCACTTCCCTGCCTCCTTCTCCCACCCACTCACCCACCAAACCACCCACCCACTGAACCACCGACCCACCCACCCACCCTCCCACCCTCCCTCCCTCCCTCCCAAGTGCCTGTCTCGCTGCTTCTCGGGCTGGTACCGTCTGGCACTGGAGCGCCGTCTGGCGCTGGGCAAGGCGCTGGCGCTGGCCGACTGGCGCCGCCGCCTGCGGGCGTTCGGGGCGTGGAGGTCTCGCACGATGGCGCGGAGGGTGCGTAGGGAGACGCTGTGCGCTCGCAGCGACCTCCGGAGCAGCACAGGTGAGCGGGGAGATGGTCGCTTCCACGTTCAACACGTGGTACCAAGGAAGTCAATATCATATCGAATTCATCATGATGTAGTATGGGTATATGTAGCATTCACCAACATCATCATGGGATGCCAAAAAGGTCAATATCATCTAGCATTCACCAACATCATCATGGGATGCCAAAAAGGTCAATATCATCTAGCATTCACCAACATCATCATGGGATGCCAAAAAGGTCAATATCATCTAGCATTCACCAACATCATCATGGATACCAAGAAGGTCAATATGGAGAATTCATTATCATTACCATCATCACGTGGTACCAAGGAAGTCAATATCATGTCGAATTCATCATCATCATCATGTGGTGCTAAGTAGGGAAATATCGTGGAGAATTCATCATGATGTAGTATGGGAATATCATGTAGCATTCACCAACATCATCATGTGATACTAAGTAGGGAAATATCATGGAGAATTCATTATCATTACCATCATCACGTGGTACCAAGGAAGTCAATATCATGTAGCATTCATCATCACCATCATGTGGTGCTAAGTAGGG
>MU249696.1:44318-84318 GCA_018977245.1 Lethenteron camtschaticum | reverse complement strand
TACTAGTATACTACACTATACACTACACTACTACACTACTATACACTACTATACACTACACTATACACTAGTGCTGTACTAGTATACTACACTATACACTACTATACACTACACTATACACTACACTATACACTACACACTACACTACACACTACTATACACTACACTATACACTACACACACTACACTATACACTACACACTACTACTATACACTACTATACACTACACTATACACTACACACACTACTACTATACACTACACTACTACACTACTACACTATACACTACACTAACTATACACTACACACTACACTATACACTACATACTAGTGCTGTACTAGTAACAAATTGGCCACGGTCTGGGCGCGTCGGGTGGTGGCGGGTTTAACGACACAACATTTACATATGTACGCGATCTAACCCACCACATTTTTTCGCGTGGCGTAAAAGTAACAGCAAAAAAAAAATACCAATAAATTCGACCTTTAAACTTTTCACCTTTACAATAAAGTCCCTTCGCGCCACGCAAACGCGACGCTTTGTCAGCGCTCGTTCTGCGCGTCATCTGTCCCGTTGTTTCCCACCCCACCCACCCCCCCCNAACGTCCCCCTAATTCAAATAGATGATGACGGACGACCGGGAAACATCCGCCAACGGAGCGTTTGCTCCTCCACCTCCTCCTCCTCCTCCCTCCGCTCCGATCCGTCAACGAAAGTGGCGCATCAATCGAGCCCTCGCCGCGCGCTCCCGACGGCGCCCATCAATCGGCGCGAGCCCGTCGCGTCTCCCCGCCAGCGACGACGGGGGACCTCTCCGTAATGGGGGGGCCGTCGATGAGGGGCGACGCCGGTCGGGTCGGAGGTCGAACGGCCGGAGGTCGATCGGCCGACCGACCCCCGGGGGTCGCGAGGCGGATGCCCCCCGGAGTTGTGTCGCTCAACGGGACGAGGACGGAGAGGTCGCGCGGCGGCAACAGCAGCAGCAGCAGCAGGAGCAGCAGCAGGAGAAGCAGCAGCAGCAGCGGCAGCAGCATCAGCGGCAGCAGGAGCAGCAGCAGCAGCAGCAGCAGCAGCGGCAGCAGCAGCAGGAGCAGCAGCAGCAGCAGCAGGAGCAGGAGAAGCAGCAGCAGCAGCGGCAGCAGCATCAGCGGCAGCAGCAGCAGCAGCAACAGCAGCAGCAGCAGCGGCAGCAGCAGCAGGAGCAGCAGCAACACCAGCAGCAGCAGCAGCAGAATCAGCATCAACAGCATCAGCGGCAGCAGCAGCAGCAGCAACAGCAGCAGCAGCAGGAGCAGCAGCAGCAGCATCAGCGGCAGCAGCAGCAGGAGGAGCAGCAGCAGCAGCAGCGATGTCCGCTTTCGTCCAAGGGCAGCAGGTCGGGTTTGAGAAACACCGCGTCGGTTTTTGTCGAACCCCGGGCCGGAGGGTTTTTTTGTGTGTTTTTTAAAACAAAAAAAGAACGATTTAAAGCTTCTTTCGTGACTGCAGGGATTCATCTTCTTGGTTCTTTCGGTAAAGTCGTCACGTAGAATGGAAATAATAAAATAATAAAATATTAAAACGAAACAAAGCATACGAAAATAAATATTTTATTATTTTTATTTCATGGAAATAATAAAATAATAAACTATCATTAAACATAAAAAAATTATTATTTTATTATGGTTTTATTTTTATTTTTTTTATTTCCATTGTACTTGACTTTACCGAAAGAACCAAGAAGAAGAAAAAAAAAACGATTCAAGATTTGTTGTTGTTACCAGGGTAAGGCCCCCGCTGAGCTCAGCGAAGTGACCTAATCATCACAGTTAGAAGTGCACAGCAGCAGCCAAATGTTGTCAACGCACGGAGATTCTAAATGTGCAGGGGAAAAACAGAGGACCCGGAGAAAAATCCACGCGACCACAGGGAGAGAGAGAGACACGCAGACTCCAAATATACAGCAGCAGGCGTCAGGGTGGGGCTCAAACCCACGACCTCCTGTACACCAGGCGAGGTAGTTAACATCTCCTAGCCACCGTGATGATAATGAGAGAGAGAGAGACACGCAAACTCCAAATATACAGCAGGCGTCAGGGTCGGGATCGAACCCACGACCTCCTGTATACCAGGCGAGGTAGTTAACATCTCCTAGCCACCGTGATGATGATGAGAGAGAGACACGCAAACTCCAAACATCCAGCAGCAGGCGTCAGGGTCGCGATCGAACCCACGACATACTGTATACCAGGCGAGGTAGTTAACATCTCCTAGCCACCGTGATGATGATGAGAGAGAGACACGCAAACTCCAAATATACAGCAGCAGGCGTCAGGGTCGGGATCGAACCCACGACATCCTGCATACCAGGCGAGGTAGTTAACATCTCCTAGCCACCGTGATGATGATGAGAGAGAGNCACACGCAAACTCCAAATATACAGCAGCAGGCGTCAGGTTCGGGATCGAACCCACGACATCCTGCATACCAGGCGAGGTAGTTAACATCTCCTAGCCACCGTGGTGATGATGAGAGAGAGACACGCAAACTCCAAACATACAGCAGGCGTCAGGGTCGCGATCGAACCCACGACATCCTGCATACCAGGCGAGGTAGTTAACATCTCCTAGCCACCGTGGTGATGATGAGAGAGAGACACGCAAACTCCAAATATACAGCAGCAGGCGTCAGGGTCGGGATCGAACCCACGACATCCTGCATACCAGGCGAGGTAGTTAACATCTCTCCACCGTGATGATGATGAGAGAGACACGCAAACTCCAAACATCCAGCAGCAGGCGTCAGGGTCGCGATCGAACCCACGACATACTGTATACCAGGCGAGGTAGTTAACATCTCCTAGCCACCGTGATGATGATGAGAGAGAGACACGCAAACTCCAAATATACAGCAGCAGGCGTCAGGGTCGGGATCGAACCCACGACATCCTGCATACCAGGCGAGGTAGTTAACATCTCCTAGCCACCGTGATGATGATGAGAGAGAGACACGCAAACTCCAAATATACAGCAGCAGGCGTCAGGTTCGGGATCGAACCCACGACATCCTGCATACCAGGCGAGGTAGTTAACATCTCCTAGCCACCGTGATGATGAGAGAGAGAGACACGCAAACTCCAAACATCCAGCAGCAGGCGTCAGGGTCGCGATCGAACCCACGACATACTGTATACCAGGCGAGGTAGTTAACATCTCCTAGCCACCGTGATGATGATGAGAGAGAGACACGCAAACTCCAAATATACAGCAGCAGGCGTCAGAGTCGTAATTGAACTCGCTACATCCTGTATACCAGGCGAGGTAGTTAACATCTCATATCCATCCCACGGCGCGGCTGAACGGGCGCCACCGCCGTGACGGTGCGAACTCCAGAGCAAGCTCCCCAAACAGAATCGGAATCATTATTTACCCTGGAGGATTCTATTGGGCAGGTTGTGCGGTAGTTTCACAGAAAGCACCGCCCCTCCCACCGCATCTGAGTCTTCCCGAGTAACCGGCGATAAAACAACGACAACAACAAAAACCCACCCTTCCTCCTTCCTCACAGCTTAAATAGACACTCCAAGCCTAAGACGTGTCATTTAGACGCTGTCTTATCGACAGACCTGTTCTTCACCTGAGGACGGCTGCTTGCGTTGTGGCCGAAACGTCGTGAGAATTATTTTATTATGTTTTATTTTTATTATTTTAATACTTCCCTTCTACGTGACTTTACCGAAAGAACCAAGAAGATGAATCCCTGCAGTCACGAAAGAAGCTTTAAATCGAAACAAAAACTAACCGGCTCATTCGGAATGAGAATCAGAAGCTCTGTTTTTTTCCTGGAGAAATCCGACAGGCCACGAAGCTCTTTGTCTCGCCGATCTCCGGTCGGGAGCCACCGGGGTCAGAAAGTTCCAGCAACAACAAACGAACGGTGCATAAACACGATCGCCGTGCCGGTTAGCGATGGATAAAGTTGGCTTCGCACGGCGCGAAAGAATGCAAATCGCTCAAAATGAATGTTTGAAAAATTTATGAAGTTTATAAGTTAAAATTGCATAAGTACACCAATTCCTAAACTTGGGTAAGGCAATCGACAAATAAGACTCGGATTTCGTGAATGCGTGGGTGGGTGGGTGTGTGAGTGGGAGTGTGAGAGCGTGGGTGAGTGTGTGAATGGGTAATTGAATGGGTGAGTGTAAGTGTGAGTGAGTGTGTGACTGAGTGGGTGAGTGTGTGAATGGGTAATTGAATGGGTGGGTGGGTGTGTGAGTGAGAGTGTGAGAGAGTGGGTGAGTGTGTGAATGGGTAATTGAATGGGTGAGTGTGAGTGAGTGAGTGTGTGACTGAGTGGGTGAGTGTGTGAATGGGTGAGTGGGAGTGTGAGTGAGTGGGTGAGTGTGTGAATGGGTAATTGAATGGGTGAGTATGAGTGAGTGTGTGTGTGACTGAGTGGGTGAGTGTGTGAATGGGTGATTGAGTGGGTGAGTGTGTGAACGGGTGATTGAGTGGGTGAGTGTGAGTGAGTGTGTGAGTGGCAGTGTGAGTGAGTGTGTGAGTGTGTCAATGGGTGATTGAGTGAATGGGTGAGAGTGTGAGTGAGTGGGTGAGTGGCAGTGTGAGTGAGTGGGTGAGTGTGTGAACGGGTGATTGAGTGAGTGAGTGAGAGTGTGAGTGAGTGTTTGAGTGGCAGTGTGAGTGAGTGTGTGAGTGTGTGAATGGGTGATTGAGTGAATGGGTGAGAGTGTGAGTGAGTGTGTGAGTGGAAGTGTGAGTGAGTGTGTGAGTGTGTGAATGGGTGATTGAGTGAATGGGTGAGAGTGTGAGTGAGTGGGTGAGTGGCAGTGTGAGTGAGTGGGTGAGTGTGTGAACGGGTGATTGAGTGAGTGAGTGAGAGTGTGAGTGAGTGTTTGAGTGGCAGTGTGAGTGAGTGTGTGAGTGTGTGAATGGGTGATTGAGTGAATGGGTGAGAGTGTGAGTGAGTGGGTGAGTGGCAGTGTGAGTGAGTGGGTGAGTGTGTGAATGGGTGATTGAGTGAATGGGTGAGAGTGTGAGTGAGTGGGTGAGTGGCAGTGTGAGTGAGTGGGTGAGTGTGTGAATGGGTGATTGAGTGAGTGAGTGAGAGTGTGAGTGAGTGAGTGTGTGAACGGGTGATTGAGTGAGTGAGTGAGAGTGTGAGTGAGTGTGTGAGTGGAAGTGTGAGTGAGTGGGTGAGTGTGTCAATGGGTGATTGAGTGAATGGGTGAGTGTGAGTGGGCGATTGAGTCGTGTTAGCGCGCGGTGCCACGGACCCGGACACCTGACTGTGTTTCCCGCTCACGGCCGAAACCCGTTCCGCTTATGTGAACCAGGAAAGACAAAGACGGCCGGGTGTAGTGCTGACCACCGACCCCTAGTGTGCCGTGCCGGCCTTCGTAAGCACCCCTCGCTAACAATACTTGATCCGAACCGCTCCTGCCCCCCCTACCGCCAGCCTAGGTCGACTCAGCCTCAAATCAGTAACCCGGTGGGTTCAAAAACACCGCCCCGCTAAGGGAGACAAAGGCGGCCGGGCGTGGTCGTGGTGGCCACTAGAGGTCGCAACCGGGTACCCGATACCCGTACCCTACCCGATACCCGGCTATTCGTACCCGGCTGGGTACGGGTAGGCCGTGAGTCACTGGTGAGTCACCATTTGTCACTCATTTCCCAACGTCTTGTCTCTTCTCACAATTCAAGTTCCTAGAATCAACCCACCCGCGCCTGCAACATGGCTTCATCCCAGAGGTCGCAATCGGGTACCCGATACCCTACCCGTACCCAGCCGGGTACGGGTAGGGTACGGGTAGGGTACGGGTACGGCCGGGTACGGGTTTGCGACCCTGGTGCGGCCGGGTACGGGTACGGGTAGGCCGTGAGTCACTGGTGAGTAACCGTTTGTCACTCATTTCGGGTAGGTACGGGTAGGGAACGGCAACCCGTACCCGGCCGGGTACGGGTACCCATTTGCGACCCTGGTACGGGTACGGGTAGNCGGGTAAGGAATCAAAACCCGTTTGCGACCTCTGGTGGCCACCCACGCCTTTGTGTGCCGCTCGCTAACAGCGCTTGCAACCCGCGGTCTGTTGAAGGCCACGCGGGTGGTCCGGGGGGTGGGGGGGGTGGGGGGGGGGTGGGGTGGTGGTGGGGGGTGACAATCTTTGTCTCTGCTGTGCCGTGCGATCTACAGCAGCAGAGCCGTTGAATCCGAAGAGCTGCCTGCCAAGTGGCACCCTCCGCCCGCAGCCCACCGGGTGGTTCAAGGTGAAGGATTGTGGGTGGTGTGAGGTGGGGTGGGGGGCTGGTGGGGGTTGAGGTGGTGGGGGGGGGCTGGTGGGGAGGTAGGGGGGGCGGCATTGACGTTAGTGCGGGGGGGGAGGGGGGGTCAGGTCGTAAGGTCACGGCCTAACATTACGGGATGTGAAGATGAAAAATGTTCTCTTCCGATGGACGTAGATCACCGGGGAGTGAGTCGGGGTCCCCGGCCGCTAATGAATAGCGTGGCCACACAGCGGACAGCCCCGCACCCCCTCTCACTGCGATGTCTCGCGACTGCGATGTCTCGCGACAACGATCATCATCATCATCAGAGTATTGATATTACCGCACACCCACGGACGCTGTGTCTCCGTGTCCTGTTGCGTTTACGCGTGTCCCTTTATTTGCGTGTCCCGTTGGGTGTCCCATCGGCAGCCATGGAGCAGCGCGCCGCGTCGCGTGCAAGTCGCAAGAAGGAGCTGGAGGAGAGGAGGAAGCAGAGGGAGGACGAGCGCCTGGTACGCAACACGCAACACGCAACATGCAACACGCAACACGCAACACGCTCACCCGCGGCCGTGAACACATCCTCACTCACCCGCTCGCTCGCTCGCCCACCCGCTCGCTCACTCGCTCACCCGCTCGCCCACTTACTCGCCCACTCGCTCGCTCGCTCACCCGCCCGCTCACTCGCTCACCCGCTCGCCTACTTACTCGCCCACTCGCTCGCTCGCTCACCCGCCCGCTCACTCGCTCACGTTGCCGCTCGCCCACTTACTCGCCCACTCGCTCGCTCGCTCACCGCTCGCTCGCTCACCCGCTTGCCCACTTACTCGCCCACTCGCTCGCTCGCTCACCCGCCCGCTCACCCGCTCGCCCACTTACTCGCCCACTCGCTCGCTCGCTCACCCGGCCCCACTCGCCACCCGCTCGCCCACTTACTCGCCACTCGCCGCTCGCCACCCGCCCGCTCACTCGCTCACCGCCCGCTCGCCCACTTACTCGCCCACTCGCTCGCTCGCTCACCCGCCCGCTCACTCGCTCACCGCTCGCCCACTTACTCGCCACTCGCTCGCTCGCTCACCCGCCCGCTCGCTCGCTCACTAGCTCGCCCACTTACTCGCCCACTCGCTCGCTCACCCGCCCGCTCACTCGCTCACCCGCTCGCCCACTTACTCGCCCACTCGCTCGCTCGCTCACCCGCCGCTCACTCGCTCACTAGCTCGCCCACTTACTCGCCCACTCGCTCGCTCGCTCGTCACATTGGGAACTCCGGCCGCACGTGCTCCGTGACTTCCTTCGTAGGCGCTGCTGCTGCTCGCTAGCGGAACTTGCCCCAACAGTCTGCGAAGGCTACACGGGGTGGGTGGGGAGGGGATCTTTGTCTGTTTTACCTGTGCGTATCGCTGTGTGTGTGTTGATGCGAGGTGCTGCCACCCACCCCATCGCACTGTGTGACGGCCTTCATAGCAGAGGTCGCAACCGGGTGCCCGATACCCGTACCCTACCCAGTACCCGGCTACCCGTACCCGCCGGGTACGGGTAGCCGTTTGCGACCCTGGTGCGGCCGGTACGGGTACGGGTAGGCCGTGAGTCACTGGTGAGTCACCGTTTGTCACTCATTTCCCAACGTCTTGTCTCTTCTCACAATTCAAGTTCCTAGAATCAACCCACCCGCGCCTGCAACATGGCTTCATCCCAGAGGTCGCAACCGGGTACCCGATACCCGTACCCTACCCGTACCCGGCTGGGTACGGGTAGGGTACGGGTACCGTACCCTACCCGTACCCGGCTGGGTACGGGTAGGGTACGGGTACGGCCGGGTACGGGTACCCGTTTGCGACCCTGGTGCGGCCGGGTACGGGTAAGGAATCAAAACCCGTTTGCGACGGTGCTCGCTAACGGCGCTTGCCCCATGGCGATGGGGCGCGGGTGGCAGTGGTGTTGGTTGTGGTGGTGGTTGTGGCGCGGTAGATGGTCATCTCGGTCATCTCAGTCGGTCGACCCGTGGCACCTGCTGGATCTGCCCCGTGACCTCCTGCCCAGCGGGCGTTCGACACTTCACGTGGCCTCAACGTGCACCTAGCCTGGCACAGGCGTCGTGGTGACGTCGCCGCCACTTAGTGGCGAATGGCGGTTGTTGTTGTTGTTGGTGCTTGTGGTGGCGGTAGTGGTTGTGGTTTTGACGGTAGTGGTGGCGGCGGTGGTGGTGGTTGTGATGGTGACGGTGGTGGTGGTGGTTGTGCCAGTGATGGCATCTCAAACTCGATCCCAGCCATCGGCTCCCCTCCCTCCCCGCCTCCCCTCCCTCCCTTCCTCCCCCCTCCCTCCCTCCCTCCCCTCCCTCCCTCTCTTCCCTTCCTCCTCCCCTTCTGCCTCCTCTGACCCTCCCTCCCCTCCCCTCCTCCCCCCTCCCTCCCCTCCCCCCCTCCACTCCCTCCCTCCCCTCCCTCCCTCTCCCCCCTCCCTCCCCTCCCTCCCTCCCCTCCCTCTACCCCCCTCCCTCTACCCCCCCCTCTCCCTCGCCCCCTCTCCCCCCCCCTCCCTCCCTCCCCCCCCCCTCCCTCCCCCCTCCCCCCTCCCCTACCCCCCCTCCCTCGCCCCCCTCCCCCCCTCCCTCCCNTCCCCCCCCTCCCTCCCCTCCCCCCCTCCACTCCCTCCCCCCCTCTCTCCCTCCCTCCCTCCCCTCCCTCCCTCCCCCCTCCCTCCCCTCCCTCCCTCCCTCCCTCCCTCCCCTCCCTCCCTCTACCCCCCTCCCTCTACCCCCCCCTCCCTCCCTCGCCCCTCCCTCCCCCCTCCCTCCCCTCCCCCCCTCCACTCCTCCCTCCCCTCCTCCACTCCCTCCCTCCCTCCCTCCCTCTCCCCCCTCCCTCCCCTCCCTCCCCTCCCTCCCTCTACCCCCCCTCCCTCTACCCCCCCCTCCCTTCCTCGCCCCCTCCCCCCCCCCCNTCCCTCCCTCCCTTCTGCCCATGACCTCCGTGGTGTCCTCAAATCCGCCCCACTTCTGAATCGGCGGTGACGGCCGTGCCGGTGTGTGCCGGTGTGTGCTGGTGTGCTGGGGAGGGGGGGGGCGCCTTGCGCTGGTCGTGGAATGAGAATGAGTTGGCGGCATGGGGGCGAGCTGACGGGACATTCCCCCGCGGGATTTTGCGATCGCAGCGAACAACGGAATTGGATTGTAAGAGCACGTTTTGTCGTGACGTGCGTTGTGTGTTTCGCTCGCCACCGTACGGGGCGGCCGCGTTCGTGGCAACGCGCCGGAGTGACCACTCTCACCGCTACCACCACCATCATCATCATCTACATCACCACTCTCACCACTACCATCACCACCATCATCATCATCATCATCACCACCCTATCATCACCATCATCATCATCATCTCACATCACCACTCACACACTACNCACCACCACCATCATCATCATCACCACCACCACACCACCACCACCATCATCATCATCATCATACATCACCACTCTCACCACTACCACCATCACCACCCCATCATCATCATCTACATCACCACTCTCACCACTACCACCACCACTATCATCATCATCATCATCACCACCACCACCACTATCATCACCATCACCACCATCATCATCATCTACATCACCACTCTCACCACTACCATCACCACCATCATCATCATCATCATCACCACCACTATCATCACCACCACCACCATCATCATCACTATCACCACTCTCACCACTACCATCACCACTATCATCATCATCATCACCACCACCACCACTATCATCACCATCACCACCATCATCATCATCACCACCATCACCACTACCACCACCACTATCATCATCATCATAACCACCACCACTATCACCACCATCACCGCTACCACCACCACTATCACCACCATCACCGCTACCACCACCACTATTATCATCATCACCACCACCACTATCATCATCATCACCACTATCATCACCATCACCACCATCACCGCTACCACCACCACTATCACCACCATCACCACACCACCACTATCATCATCACCACTACCACCCACCACCATCACCACTATCATCATCATCACCACTATCATCATCATCATCACCACCACCACCATCACCACGACCACCACCACTATCATCATCATCACCACCAGCACCACTATCACCACCATCACCGCTACCACCACCACTACTATCATCATCACCACCATCATCATCATCTACATCACCACCATCAACGCTACCACCACCACCATCACCATCATCTACACCATCAACATCATCATCACCACCATCACCACATATCATCATCAGGCATCAGGGTTGGGATCGAACCCACGACCTCCTGTACACCAGGCGAGGTAGTTAACATCTCCTAGCCACCGTGATGATGATGAGAGAGACGCAGACTCCAAATATACAGCAGCAGGCATCGTCAGGGTCAGGATCGAACCCACGACCTCCTGTATACCAGGCGAGGTAGTTAACATCTCACCACCGTGATGATGATGAGAGAGAGAGAGAGACACGTAAACTCCAAATATACAGCAGCAGCAAGCGTCAGGGTCGAGATCGAACCCACGACCTCCCGCGTACCAGGCGAGGCAGTCAACATCTCCTAACCACCGCAGCGGCCTAATAAATAAACGCGGATGAACAACGAGCGGAACGAGCGCGGCGCTGCGCCGCGCGAAACGCTCTCAAACGCGGGGGCATTTTACGTCTTCGGAGAGAAGGGAGGAGAGAGAGAGGCGAGGGGGGGGGNATAGAGAGAAACACATAAACCAAGATTAGCAACGAGGGCACGTCTTGGGAGTAAAGGCACACCATTTGTATCACGCGCGCAAGATGTACAATTTTCAACGATGGCGGCGCGTTTTATCGCGGCCGCACCTGCGGCCACGTTGTTTGCATTCTAAACTCGACTGCCCCCCCCCCCCCCCCGCACAGGCCAATTGGTGACGGAGTTGGGAGACAAATCGGCCGAGGGGGGGGGGGGCGGGGGGGGTTCTGCGCTGACTTCCCGTCTTATCGCGGCCGGCAAGGCTGCTCTTCATCTTCTTGGTTCTTTCGGTAAAGTCGTCACGTAGGATGGAAGTAGTAAAATAATGAAAATAAAACTATAATAAATAATAAAAATAAAACATAATAAAATATAATAAAAAATTCCTTGCTAAAATAATAAAATAATAAAAATAAAACATAATAAAACTAAAACATGGTAAAGAATAAATAAAAATATAAAAAATAATAATAATAAAAATAATAAAAATAAAACAATTTTATTTTGAAATAATAAAAATATTAAATAAAAAAATTAACATAATAAAATAATAAAAATAAAACAATAAAATTTCGATTGAAAGCTTTCGTGACTGCAGGGATTCATCTTGGTTCTTCGGTAAAGTCACGTCGGATGGAAGTAATAAAATAATAAAAATAAAAAGAAAAACTAATAAAATAATACGTAATAAAATAATACAAATAAAATAATAAAATAATAAAAATCTAAATAATACAATTATAAAAAAAAAAAATCCGATTTAAAGCTTTCGTGACTGCAGGGATTCATCTTCTTGGTTCTTTCGGTAAAGTCACGTAGAATGGAAATAATAAATAATAAAATAAAACATAATAAAATAATTCTCACGACGTTTGGCCACAACGCAAGCAGCCGTCCTCAGGTGAAGACCAGGTCTGTCGGGGAGACAGCGTCACGAAAGCTTTAAATCGAAACACAAATGTATTATTTAACTTAACAATTGTTACTCGTTGGTTCTTTAGTTAAGTCACGTAGATAGAAAATTAATAGATTGCGACGTTTCGATCGCAACACCAGCAACCGTCATGGTGAAGCAAACACACCAGGTAATGTGACGTTTCATCTTCTTGGTTCTCGGTAAAGCACTAGANTGGAAATAATAAAATAATAAAACATAATAAATCAATTCTCACGACGTTTGCCACAACGCAAGCAGCCGCCTCAGGTGAAGACCAGGTTGTGGAGACACTCACGAAGTTTAAATCGAAATTTAAGGCTGCCTTGTGTGTCTCTCCGGCGGTGCGCCAGTCGATTTCCCTTGCGGTCTTGGTTGGAACTCCACCGATGTCGACATCGGATTGGGGAGACAGGGCCGGGCGTGGTGCTGGCCACCCACCCCCTCGTTGTGTGCCGGCCTCTAGGTGTCGCTAACAGTGCCCCTGTCTGTCAGGCTCACTCTTTATCTCTCTCTGTGTGTCTCTGTGTTTGTCTCTCTTTGTGTGTCTATGTTGTGTGTGTCTCTCTCTGTGTGTGTCTCTATTTGTGTGTCTGTCTCTGTGTGTCTCTATTGTGTGTTTGTCTCTCTCTCTCTCNGTGTGTCTCTGTGTGTGTCTGTCTCTGTGTTTGTCTCTATCTGATTGTGTGTGTCTATGTTGTGTGTTTCTGTGTGTCTCTCTCTGTGTCTCTCTCTGCTTGTGTGTGTCTCTCTTTGTGTGTCTTTCTCTCTGTGTGTCTCTATCTGTGTGTTTGTCTCTCTCTCTCTCTCTGTGTGTCTCTGTGTGTCTGTCTCTGTGTTTGTCTCTATCTGATTGTGTGTGTCTATGTTGTGTGTTTCTGTGTGTCTCTCTCTGTGTGTCTCTGTGTGTCTCTGTCTGCGTGTGTGTCTGTCTGTGTGTCTCCGTGTCTGTGTTTGTCTCTCTCTCAAATTTAGTTAGGGTTAGGTGCTGCTTGCTAACAGCACTTGCCCAACAGTCTGTTAAGGATTCATATTCTTTAGGTTTTTCGGTAAAGTCACGTAGGTAAAAAATTCCACCTGAAGACGGAAGCTTGTGTTGCCTCCGAAACGTCGTGATTTTTATTTTATTTTATTAATTTTAATTTTTTACCTACGTGACTTTACCTAAAAACCTTAGAATATAGTCTGTTAAGGCTACTCGGGGATCTTTGTCTTTGTCTGTCTGCGTGTTCGCGGCGACCCGAGTTCGATTCCGCTCACGGACCTCCCAACACCCGTGACGATTATCTGGAACCGGTCCCGGGCCTCCCCTAGGTCGACTCGACCGCGAATGACTACCCGGCACGGTGTGTAGGAAATCATCGCCAGCGGGGAAGACAAAGTCGCCGCCGTGCCGGCCTTCGTAGGTGCTGCTCGCAAACCAACGGCATTGCCCCCAAGAGCATGCCGAGGCTATCCGGGGGTTCTTTGTCTTTGTGTTCCTCGGCGCAGATGCAAATGCGGGCGCTGGAAGAGGAGAAACAGCGGAGAGAGGAGTCTGAGAGACGGGCAGAGGCGGAGAGACGGAAGGAGGAGAGGCGATTGCAGAAGCTGGTGAGGTCATCCCCGCACGCCCGGCGGCTTATCTCAGCTCGCAGACGCTTGCGGACAATTGCCGTTTAAAATATACACATATTACGTAAATAAATTTAGGCAATGTCATGCGGATAGCGCTATCGCATCGCGTCACGGGACAAGAATCTGGCGGAACGGCGGGACCCTTCGTGTCGGAGAACGGAAACCCCGCGGAAGTGGATGTGACAGAGCTACCTCTGAGGTCCATTCTTCTTTGAGTAACCGCTGGTCGACACACGGTAGGGGGCAGCATTTCCTGTTGGAGATCAACCCACGGAAGTGGATATAACAGAGCTACATCTGAGTTCTCTTCCTTAAGTGACCTCTGATCTACACTCAGTAGAGAGCAGCACTTCCTGTTAGAGATCAACCCACGGAAGTGGATATAACAGAGCTACATCTGAGTTCTCTTCTTTGAGTGACCGCTGGTCGACACTCAGTAGGGGGCATCACTTCCTGTTGGAGATCAACCCACGGAAGTGGATATAACAGAGCTACATCTGAGTTCTCTTCTTTGAGTGACCGCTGGTCGACACACAGTAGAGAGCAGCACTTCCTGTTGGAGATCAACCCACAGAAGTGGATATAACAGAGCTACATCTGAGTTCTCTTTCTTGAGTGACCGCTGGTCGACACACGGTAGAGAGCAGCACTTCCTGTTGGAGATCAACCCACAGAAGTGGATATAACAGAACTACATCCGAGTTCTCTTCCTTAAGTGACCGCTGGTCCACACACAGTAGGGGCATCACTTCCTGTTAGAGATCGACCCACGGAAGTGGATATAACAGAGCTACATCTGAGTTCTCTTCTTGAGTGACCTCTGGTCTACACTCAGTAGAGAGCAGCACTTCCTGTTAGAGATCAACCCACGGAAGTGGATATAACAGAGCTACATCCGAGATCCCTTCGTCGAGTGTGCTCTGGCTCACACACAGTACGTGATGGTCAAAGTGATATTTAATTCATAATGAACGTTTCGGGTCAGATAAACTTTTATTTTAATTTTTTTATCAGGCTCATCACCATTGGTACCTCATTTGCCAGAAGAAAAATATGATAATTGTTTTTTTACCCTTTTATCTGGCAACAAAACGGACACCTTTTTTACGAGGAGTCATGTTTGCATAGACCACAATACCTGCAGTCATAATGCAAACAAAACACACAACTCCGATAATGTATGCACTGTCCTCGAAGTTGATTGGTCCACACCCGAGACAGCTTTCCTTAGAGCCTAGTCTCACGTGGCGTCATCTGGTAAAATTTAAATCGACGTCCCGATTCCGATCCTCCCGCAGAGGGCGGAGGAGCAGGCCCGCCGGACGGAGCGCAGGAGCCGCTTGGAGGAGGCCGCCGACGGCCACCGCCGCCGCCGCNTGCTGCTGCGGTTCGGCCTGCGCCCGCTGGCGCTGCTGGTGCGGCACGCGCATGACAGCCGGCGGGTGAGAGATGTGGGCGGAGCCAACGCTGTGCCCCGCCCCCACACACGTAGCTCCGCCCACCTGCCCCCCGTCCCCCCNTCACAGCCCCCCCCCCCACACAGCTCCACCCACCTGCCCCCGTCCCCCCTCACAGCCGCGGGTTTTGATTCCTTACCCGTACCCGGCCGAACCAGGGTCGCAAACGGGTACCCCTACCCGTACCCGGCCGGCTATCGGGTAGGGTACGGGTATCGGGTACCCGATTGCGACCTCTGGGATGAAGCCATGTTGCAGGCGCGGGTGGGTTGATTCTAGGAACTTGAATTGTGAGAAGAGACAAGACGTTGGGAAATGAGTGACAAACGGTGACTCACCAGTGACTCACGGCCTACCCGTACCCGGCCGCACCAGGGTCGCAAACGGCTACCCGTACCCTTACCCATACCCGGTTGCGGGTGGCCAGGTATCGCCTGGTGTGCGGTATCGGGTACCCGACTGCGACCTCTGCTGCGGTGGCGAGATGTTAACTACCTCGCCTGGTACACAGGAGGTCGTGGGTTCGACCCAAACCCTGACGCCTGCTGTATATTTGGAGTTTGCGTGTCTCTCTCTCTCATCATCATCACTGTGGCGAGATGTTAACTACCTCGCCTGGTACACAGGAGGTCGTGGGTTCGACCCAAACCCTGACGCCTGCTGTATATTTGGAGTTTGCGTGTCTCTCGCTCTCTCTCTCTCTCTTCTCTCCGTGGTGGTCATGTGGATTTCCCTACGAGCCCTCCCCACATTGAGAATCTACGTGCATTTCGATTCCTTGGCCGTTCGAAGTATCTGACCGCTGTACGTTCCCACGTGATGAGCAACTTCGTTGAGCTATCACTTTCGATCAGGGGGCGGCGGCTGAGAGAGAGAGAGACACAGAAACTCCAAATATACAACAGCAGGCATCAGGGTCGGGATCGAACCCACGACCTCCTGAATACCAGGCGAGGTAGTCAACATCTCCTAGCCAACTTGACGATGATGAGAGAGAGAGACACGCAAACTCCAAATATACAGCAGCAGGCATCAGGGTCGGGATCGAACCCACGACCTCCTGAATACCAGGCGAGGTAGTTAACATCTCCTAGTCACCGTGATGATGATGAGAGAGAGACACGCAAAATCGAAATCTTCTAATTTAATTAAAAAAACATTCGTCACCATGTTTGCAGTGGATTATCATGCGTGAAAAAAAACGATAGTCCATATGAAGTGTTGACGTTTTTCGAAGCGCCCTGTATAAAGCAGGAGGAGGCGTAAACCGACAACAACAACAACAACAACCTGGGGCACTGACACACGGGCAACTTGTACGAGTTGAAGGGATGTACCGGGGGGGGGGGGGNAAGGGATGGGGTGTAGGATCGTGGCTTAGCGCTTTAAACGGCTGACTGTCGGACACGCACGAGGCCGCGCACAAATCTCCCTGTCGCACCGGACGGACGTTCTCCGTTTGTCCGCAGCTCCACTGTGTCGGGGATTACGTGGAGAAGATTGGATGGCGTGCAGAGGGGGGGGNCTGGAAGGGGGGGGGTGCTGTGGAGTGGAAGCGTTGCAGGCAGGGTGTGCGCTAGGCAGGGCATCAGGGCATGCGCTCGAATCGCAGACACCTCGGTGCCCGGCGCGTTTGGCACGGCCGTGAACGCTCGCTCTGTCGCTCGCTCGCTCGCTTACTCGCTCGCTTACTCTCTGTCTCACTCGCTCGCTCGCTCTGTCTCTCGCTCGCTCGCTCGCTCTCTCACTCACTCTCTGTCTCACTCTGTCTGTCTCTCTCACTCACTCACTCTCTGTCTCACTCGATCTCTCTCGCTCTCTCGCTCGCTCGCTCGCTCACTCGCTCGCTCTCTCGCTCGCTCGCTCGCTCTCTCTCGCTCGCTCGCTCGCTCTCTCACTCACTCACTCTCTGTCTCACTCTGTCTGTCTCTCTCACTCACTCACTCTCTGTCTCACTCGATCTCTCTCGCTCTCTCTCGCTCGCTCGCTCGCTCGCTCTCTCACTCACTCACTCTCTCGCTCTCTCTCGCTCGCTCGCTTTGTCTCTCTCTCACTCACTCTCTGTCTCACTGTGTCTTGCTCCCTCTCGCTTTCTCTCGCTCGCTCTCTCTCTCTCTGTCTCTCTGTCTCTCTCTCACTCGCTCTGTCTCTCTCACTCACTCACTCTCTGTCTCACTCGATCTCTCTCGCTCTCTCTCGCTCGCTCGCTCGCTCTCTCACTCACTCACTCACTCTCTCGCTCTCTCTCTCTCTCNGTGTCTCTCTCTCACTCACTCTCTGTCTCACTCGCTCTCCCTCTCTCGATCTCGCTCTGTCTCTCTCTCTCACTCACTCTGTCTCTCACTCTCTGTCTCACTCTGTCTTGCTCTCTCTCGCTCGCTCACTCTCTCGCTCGCTCGCTCACTCACTCTCTCCGGTTCTCTCTCTGTCTCACTTTCTTTCTTTCTTTTTTACGATCAGAGGAAACAAGAAGATGCACGGTGTAGTCGGCACTTTGCTTCGTTCATCATTTTTTTAGTTTTTTTCATGCTTTGCTTTATGTGCCTCCCCCCCCCCCCTTTTTAAATGAAACATTCCTCTCTCTCTCTGGCTCGCTGGTTCTCTCTCTCGCTCTCTCTCGCTCGTCTTTCCCGGGCGGTGTGCCACGGGGGTACAAGCGTCTACGTGATTGTGCACCGTGCGTGTGTGCATGTGTGTGTGCGTGCGTGTGTGTGCACGTGCGTGTGTGCGTGCGTGTGTGTGCGTGCACGTGCGTGTGTGTGCACCTGTGCGTGTGTGCGTGCGTGTGTGCATGTGTGCGCGTGCGTGTGTGTGCGTGCGTGTGTGCGTGCGTGCACGTGCGTGTGTGTGTGCGTGTGTGTGTGTGTGTGCACCCGTGTGTGCGTGCGTGTGTGTGTGCGTGTGTGTGCACCGTGCGTGTGTGCGTGCGTGTGTGCGTGCGTGTGTGCTGTNTGCACCGTGCGTGTGTGTGTGTGCGGTGCGTGTGTGTGTGTGCACCGTGTGTGCGTGTGTGCGTGTGTCACCGTGCGTGCGTGTGTGCGTGTGTGCACCGTGCGTGCGTGTGTGCGTGTGTGTGTGTGTGTGACCGGTGCGTGCGTGCGTGCATGTGTGCGAGCGTGCGTGTGTGTGCACNGTGCGTGCGTGTGTGCGTGCGTGCGTGTGTGCGTGCGTGTGTGCGTGCACCGTGCGTGTGTGTGTGCGTGTGTGCACGGTGCGTGTGTGTGTGCGTGTGTGCGTGCGTGCGTGTGTGCGTGCGTGCGTGTGTGCGTCGTGCGTGCGTGTGTGNGTGCGTGCGTCGTGTGTGCGTGCGTGGTGCATGCGTGTGTCCGCGGGGAGTGGCGGTGCTGCTGCGGTTAGAGACCCGAGTGAAATTCCCGCTCACGGCCAACACGATCACACCGACGCCGGCGATTATCTGAACTGGTCCTGGGCCTCCCCTAGGGCGACTCAGCCTAAACTAAACTGGCCACAAATGACAGCTCAACGAAGTGGCTTATCACATGGACATTGGTGGTGGGAAAATAATCCGAACGCTTGATACTAAATGTGGAGAGGAAAACCGGATGACCCGGAGAAAAAACCACGCGACCACGGAGAGAGAGAGACGCAAACTCCAAATATACACGCGTCGTCGGATCGAACCCACGACGTCCTGTACACCAGGCGAGGTAGTTAACATCTCCTAACCACCGTGATGATGATGAGAGAGAGAGACACGCAAACTACAAATATACAGCAGCAGGCGTCGTCAGGGTCTAACCCACGACCTCCTGCATACCAGGCGAGGTAGTTAACATCTCCTAGCCACCGTGATGATGATGATGAGAGAGAGACACGCAAACTCCAAATATACAGCAGCANGCATCGTCAGGGTCTAACCCACGACCTCCTGTATACCAGGCGAGGTAGTTAACATCTCCTAGCCACATGATGATGAGAGACACGCAAACTCCAAATACACAGCAGCAGGCATCGTCAGGGTCTAACCCACGACCTCCTGCATACCAGGCGAGGTAGTTAACATCTCCTAGCCACCGTGATGATGATGATAGAGAGAGACGCAAACTCCAAATATACAGCAGCAGCAGCGTCGTCAGGGTCGGGATCGAACCACGACCTCCTGTATACCAGGCGAGGTAGTCAACATCTCCTAGTCACCGTGATGATGATGAGAGAGAGAGACACGCAAACTACAAATATACAGCAGCAGGCGTCGTCAGGGTCGGGATCGAACCCAGCCCTCCTGTACACTAGGCGAGGTAGTTAACATCTCCTAGCCACCGTGATGATGAGAGAGACACGCAAACTCCAATATACAGCAGCAGGCGTCAGGTCGGGATCGAACCCACAACCTCCTGTACACCAGGCGAGGCAGTTAACATCTCCTAGCCACCGTGATGATGATGAGAGAGAGACACAAACTCCAAATATACAGCAGCAGGCGTCAGGGTGGATCGAACCCACGACTCCTGTACACCAGGCGAGGTAGTTAACATCTCCTAGCCACCGTGATGATGATGANGAGAGAGAGACACGCAAACTCCAAATATACAGCAGGCAGGGTCGGGATCGAACCACGACTCCTGTACACCAGGCGAGGTAGTTAACATCTCCTAGCCACCGTGATGATGATGAGAGAGACACACAACTCCAAATATACAGCAGCAGGCGTCAGGGTCGGGATCGAACCCACGACCTCCTGTGTACCAGGCGAGGTAGTTAACATCTAGCCACCGTGATGATGATGAGAGACACACAAACTCCAAATCTACAGCAGCAGGCGTCAGGGTCGGGATCGAACCACGACCTCCTGTACACCAGGCGAGGTAGTTAACATCTCATAGCCACCGTGATGATGATGAGAGAGAAAGACACACAAACTCCAAATATACAGCAGCAGGCGTCAGGGTCGGGATCGAACCCACGACCTCCTGTACACCAGGCGAGGTAGTTAACATCTCCTAGCCACCGTGATGATGATGAGAGAGACACACAAACTCCAAATATACAGCAGCAGGCGTCAGGGTCGGGATCGAACCCACGACCTCCTGTGTACCAGGCGAGGTAGTTAACATCTCCTAGCCACCGTGATGATGATGAGAGAGAGAGAGACACGCAAACTACAAATATACAGCAGCAGGCGTCGTCAGGGTCGGGATCGAACCCACGACCTCCTGTACACCAGGCGAGGTAGTTAACATCTCATAGCCACAGCTTTGGGTTTTGTTTCTAGAGTACTCAACCCGTTAAACGAAACCGCGAACTTGAAGCCATTCGTGTGCTGCTGTCGGTGTGTTGCTGCTGCTGCTGTACGCGTGTTCACCACGTGTCTCCCACGTGTCCCCACGTGTCCCCACGTGTCCCCACGTGTTCCCACGTGTTCACCACGTGTCCCCCGCGTGTCCCCGCGTGTCTCCCGCGTGTCCCCCGCGTGTTCCCCGCGTGTCCCCGCGTGTTCCCCGCGTGTCCTCCGCGTGTCCCCCACGTGTCCCACGTGTCCCCCACGTGTCCCCACGTGTCCCCACGTGTTCCCCGCGTGTTCACCGCGTGTCCCCCGCGTGTCCCCCGCGTGTCCCCCGCGTGTCCCCGTGTCCCCACGTGTTCCCCACGTGTCCCCACGTGTCCCCCACGTGTCCCCACGTGTCCCCACGTGTCTCCCACGTGTCCCCCACGTGTCCCCACGTGTCCCCACGTGTCCCCACGTGTCCCCCACGTGTCCCCACGTGTCCCCACGTGTCCCCACGTGTCCCCACGTGTCCCACGTGTCCCCACGTGTCCCCACGTGTCCCCACGTGTCCCACGTGTCCCCCACGTGTCCCCCACGTGTCCCCCACGTGTCCCCCACGTGTCCCACGTGTCCCCACGTGTCCCCACGTGTCCCCCACGTGTCCCCACGTGTCCCACGTGTCCCCCACGTGTCCCCCACGTGTCCCCCACGTGTCCCACGTGTCCCGTGTCCCCACGTGTCCCCCACGTGTCCCCCACGTGTCCCCCACGTGTCCCATGTCCCACGTGTCCCCACGTGTCCCCACGTGTCCCCACGTGTCCCCACGTGTCCCACGTGTCCCCCACGTGTCCCCCACGTGTCCCCCACGTGTCCCCACGTGTCCCCACGTGTCCCCACGTGTCCCCACGTGTCCCACGTGTTCCCACGTGTCCCCACGTGTCCCCACGTGTCCCACGTGTCCCCCACGTGTCCCACGTGTTCCCCACGTGTCCCACGTGTCCCCACGTGTTCCCCACGTGTCCCCACGTGTCCCCACGTGTCCCACGTGTCCCCCACGTGTCCCACGTGTTCCCCACGTGTCCCACGTGTCCCCCACGTGTCCCCCACGTGTCCCCACGTGTCCCCCACGTGTCCCACGTGTCCCCCACGTGTCCCACGTGTCCCCACGTGTCCCCCACGTGTCCCACGTGTCCCCACGTGTCCCCCACGTGTCCCCCACGTGTCCCCACGTGTCCCCACGTGTCCCCACGTGTCCACGTGTCACCCACGTGTCCCCACTTGTCCCCCACGTGTCCCCACGTGTCACCCACGTGTCCCCACGTGTCCCCCACGTGTCCCCACGTGTCCCCCACGTGTCCCCCACGTGTCACCCACGTGTCCCCACGTGTCCCCACGTGTCCCACGTGTCCCCCACGTGTCCCCACGTGTCACCCACGTGTCCCCACGTGTCCCCACGTGTCCCCACGTGTCCCACGTGTCCCCACGTGTCCCCACGTGTCCCACGTGTCCCCACGTGTCCCACGTGTCCCACGTGTCCCCACGTGTCCCCACGTGTCCCCGTGTCCCCACGTGTCCCCACGTGTCCCCACGTGTCCCCACGTGTCCCCACGTGTCCCACGTGTCACCCACGTGTCCCCACGTGTCCCCCACGTGTCCCACGTGTCCCCCACGTGTCCCCACGTGTCCCCCACGTGTCCCCGCGTGTCCCACGTGTCTCCTACGTGTCCCCCACGTGTCCCCACGTGTCTCCCACGTATCCCCGCGTGTCCCACGTGTCCCCCACGTGTCCCACGTGTCCCCCACGTGTCCCCACGTGTCCCCACGTATCCCACGTGTCCCCCACGTGTCTCCATGTGTCTCCTACGTGTCCCACGTGTCCCCCACGTGTCCCCACGTGTCCCCACGTGTCTCCATGTGTCTCCTACGTGTCCCCCACGTATCCCCACGTGTCCCCACGTGTCCCCACGTGTCCCCACGTGTCCCCACGTGTCCCACGTATCCCACGTGTCCCCCACGTGTCTCCATGTGTCTCCTACGTGTCCCCACGTGTCCCCACGTGTCTCCCACGTATCCCTGCGTGTCCCACGTGTCCCCACGTATCCCCACGTGTCCCACGTGTCCCCACGTGTCCCCCACGTGTTCCCCACGTGTCCCACGTGTCCCACGTGTCCCCACGTGTCCCACGTGTCCCCACGTGTTCCCCACGTGTTCCCACGTGTCCCACGTGTCCCCCACGTGTCCCCCACGTGTCCCCACGTGTCCCACGTGTCCCAGCGTGTCCCCCACGTAATCCCCACGTGTCCCACGTGTCTCTCACGTGTCCCACGTGTCCCCCACGTGTCCCCACGTGTCCCACGTGTCCCCACGTGTCCCACGTGTCCCCACGTGTCCCCACGTGTCCCCACGTGTCCCCACGTGTCCCACGTGTCCCCACGTATCCCAGCGTGTCCCACGTGTCCCCACGTGTCCCACGTATCCCACGTGTCCCCACGTGTCTCCATGTGTCTCCTACGTGTCCCCACGTGTCCCCACGTGTCTCCCACGTATCCCCGCGTGTCCCACGTGTCCCCACGTATCCCCCACGTGTCCCCACGTGTCCCCACGTGTCCCCCACGTGTCCCACGTGTCCCAGTGTGTCCCCCACGTAATCCCCACGTGTCCCACGTGTTCCCACGTGTCCCCACGTGTCCCCCACGTGTCCCACGTGTCCCAGCGTGTCCCCACGTAATCCCCACGTGTCCCACGTGTCTCTCACGTGTCCCACGTGTCCCCCACGTGTCCCCACGTGTCCCCACGTGTCCCCCACGTGTCCCCACGTGTCCCCCAAGTGTCCCACGTGTCCCAGTGTGTCCCCCACGTAATCCCCACGTGTCCCACGTGTCTCTCACGTGTCCCACGTGTCCCCACGTGTCCCCCATCTCTCCCCCCCACCCCACACGTCACCCCAGGCGGCGGAGCTGCACCACCGGCTCTCGTCGCTGCGCACCTGCGTCCTGGCGTGGAGCGGAGCGGCTCGCGACGCCGTCCGGGAGAGGGAGCGCCGGGCGGCGAGCCTCCGCTCCCGTCACTTGCAGGGGAGGGCGCTCGCCGCCTGGACCAAGGTACGGGGTCGGGCGGTGCATCGACAACGACGCGGGGGCGATGGTGACGCGCGTCGCGAACGCGCACGCGTTGGTTGACTACGAATAACCCGCTGCGGTAATGGGCATCCATTGCGGTTTATATGGAACACGTTACCCACCCCCCCCCCATCATTATCATCTCCTCTGGTCGTGGCATCTGATTGGCTAGCAGGTGATGACGTCACATTTATCGCAAGCCCGGAGATTTGTAGGATTTGTCCACGACGACTCGTCTGGCTGTCGCCTGATGATGCCGGCTGTTGTTTTTGTTGTTGTTGTAATCACCGGCGAAACGTCACGGCGATCGAGTTGCAAACGTCGTGGGTTTACGCTCCAACACGCAGCCGGTGTGTGCTGAACTGGGAACGAATTGGGCACGTTTTGGTCACGTGACAAACGCGTTACTCAATGGCGGGTCGGGTTGTGGCCGGTTTAACGACGAATTGATATTTAATGCTGATTTGAAGCTTTCGTCACTGCAGCAATCCATACTCTTTGGTTCTTTCGGTAAAGCCACGTGGGTAGAAAAATAAAATAAATTAAATCACGACGTTTCGGGCGCAACACAAGCAGTCATCAGGTAGAACTCAATTTGAGAGAGACAAAACACAGACACGGAGACACACAGACAGACACACACGCAGAGAGAGACAACACAGAGACACACAGACTCACACACAGACACACAGAGAGAGACAACACAGAGACACACAGAGAGAGACACACAGAGACACACAGAGAGAGACACACAGAGACACACAGAGACACACAGAGAGAGACTCACACAGAGACACACAGAGAGAGACACACAACATAGACACACATAGAGAGACACACAGACAGACACATAAGCAGAGAGACACACAACACATAGACACAGAGAGGGAGACTCACACATAGACATCATCAGGGTCGGAAACAAACCCACGACCTCCTGCATACCAGGCGAGGTAGTTAACATCTCCTAGCCACCGTGATGATGATGATGAGAGAGAGACACGCAAACTCCATATACACAGCAGACATCGTCAGGGTCGGAAACAAACCCACGACCTCCTGCATACCAGGCGAGGTAGTTAACATCTCCTAGCCACCGTGATGATGATGATGAGAGAGAGACACGCAAACTCCATATACACAGCAGACATCGTCAGGGTCGGAAACAAACCCACGACCTCCTGTATACCATGCGAGGTAGTTAACATCTCCTCGCCACCGTGATGATGAGAGAGAGAGAGAGAGACACAAACTCCAAATATACAGCAGCAGGCATCGTCAGGGTCGGGATCGAACCCACGACCTCCTGTATACCGGGCGAGCTAGTTAACATCTCCTAGCCACCGTGGCTCCCTTATTATTGGCAAGAGTCACCACCCCCCCCCCGCGCACCCTATCACCCTCGCGTGATGACGGCGATGATGATGATGATGCGAAAGAGACACTCAAAACTCCCATTTTTCGTCGTTGTGCGGTCCTTCCCTCCTCCCCCGTCGACTGACGCAGTACGTGGACAGCGTGAGGCATGCGGAGGAGGAGGCTTCCGGGACGCACCGCAGGAAACTCGCGGGAAGGCCTTCCGTGCCTGGCGTGCGTCGCCGCGCAGGAGAGGCTGGCGCTGTGGGAGAAGGAGGAGGAAGCCATCGAGCACGCCAACAGGTGACGTCGCGTGTCTCATCGCCCGGTGCACGGGAGGTCGTGGGTTCGATGCCGACCCTGGCGACGCCTGTATCTGGCGAGATGTTAGCTACCTCGCCCGGTGCGCGGGAGGTCGTGGTTCGATGCCGACCCTGACGACGCCTGTATCTGGCGAGATGTTGACTACCTCGCCCGGTGCGCGGGAGGTCGTGGGTTCGATCCCGACCCTGACGACGCCTGTATCTGGCGAGATGTTAACCACCTCACTCGGTACGCGGAGGTCGTGGATTCGATCCCGACCCTGACGATGCCTGTATCTGGCGAGATGTTGACTACCTCGCCCGGTGCGCGGGAGGTCGTGGGTTCGATCCCGACCCTGACGACGCCTGTATCTGGCGAGATGTTGACTACCTCGCCCGGTGCACGGGATGTCGTGGTTCGATCCCGACCCTGACGATGCCTGTATCTGGCGAGATGTTGACCACCTCGCCCAGTGCACGGGAGGTCGTGGGTTCGATCCCGACCCTGACGACGCCTGTATCTGGCGAGATGTTGACTACCTCGCCTGGTACACGGGAGGTCGACTCAGCCGCAAATGAGTACCCGATGCGATGTGTAAACACCGCCAACTCGGAACGCAACGGCGGACGGGCGGGCGGGCGTGGTGCTGGCCACCCACCCCCTCGTGTGCCGCTGTGCCGGCCTTCACAGTTCCTGCTGCTGCTACTCGCTAAAGGCACTTGCGCTACACGGGGGTGATCTGTCCGTGTCCGTGTGTGGGGAGCGGTGGTGTAGCGGTTAGCGCTACGCTGCGCTATGAACTTGGCGACCCGGGTTCGATTCCCGCTCACGGCCAACACCGGCGACGATTATCTGAACCGGTCCTGGGCCTCCCCTAGGTCGACTCAGCCTGAAATGAGTACCCGGTGCGGTGTGTAAACATCGCCACTGGGGAGACAAAGGCGGTCGGGCGTGGTGCTGGCCACCCACCCCTCGTGTGCCGTTCCGGCCTTCATAGGTGCAGCTCGCTAACAGCACTTGCCCCTACAGTCTGTTAAGGCTATACGGGGGATATTTGTCTTTGTATCGGTTAGCGAGTTCGATTCACCGCTCACGGCCAACAATCAGTGACCATTATCTGAACCGGTCCTGGGTCTCTCCTAGATAGACTCAGCCACAAATGAGTACCTGGTGCGGTGTGTAAACATCGCAACTGGGGAGACAAAGGCGGTCGGGCGTGGTGCTGGCCACCCACCCCTCGTGTGCCGTGCCGGCCTTCATAGGTGCTACTCGCTAACAGCACTTGCCCCTACAGTCTGTTAAGGCTACACGGGGGATCTTTGTGTGTGTGTGTGTTGTCGCGCGTGCTCCAGGCGGCGCTTGAGCCGGGCGCTCGCTGCTTGGCGGCGTCTCCCGGCGTTGGCACGTCAAGAGAGGGAGCGAGAGACGCGGCTGGCGGAGATGCGGAAGAAGGTGGCACAGCTGCTGCCAGACTTCCGCTCGTAGTGACGGCGCTTCTCTGAGGCTAGTAGTAGGTTCGTACCCTTTAAACTGGTACAAAACTGACACCTTTATCCAAGGCATCATGTTTGCAATAGCCACAACACAAGCAGTCAAAATGCAAACAAAAAGAAACAACTCTGATGATGATAATGATATGCACTGTCCTTGAAGTTGATTGGTCCACACCCGAGACAGCTTTTCTTAGAGCCTAGTATCTCCATTGGTGTTGGACCAGGTGACGCCAAAAGGCGCACAACTCAAAGACAGCGCACTATCAGAGTATTGAGAGCTTGGGGTAAGCATTTGGTCCAACACCAATGGAGACTAGGCTCTAAGAAAAGATGTCTCGGGTGTGGACCAATCAACTTCAAGGACAGTGCATATCATCATCATTATCAGAGTTGTTTCTTTTTGTTTGCATTTTGACTGCTTGTGTTGTGGTTATTGCAAACATGATGCCTTGGATAAAGGTGTCAGTTTTGTACCAGTTGAAAGGGTAAAACCTACTACTGTATTTTGCCACTGGTAAAGGAGGCCTCTGAAGCTGTCAACGAAAAGCGAATATTTTTTTGCTTGCGAGCTTGCCGTGCCAGCCCCTTTGCTCGGTTAGCGACCCGGCTCTTGCGATCGACTGCTCAGCGTGGCGGTGGTGGCTCCACCATCATCGTCGTCGTCATCACCGCGTGGAATTTCATAGCTGCAGCCAAATATGGTTTGCCAAATGATGCCAGCCGGTTACTGGGAATTGAACTCCGGTGACCGAGTTAATTGGGCCAGCGCCTAGACCACCGCATCACGACATTGAATTTGTGTTCATATACACAGGGTGTCAGATTCTTGGTTATTTCGGTAAAGTCACGTAGAAGGGAAATAATAAAATAATAAAATAAAACATTATAAAATTGTCACGGCGTTTCGGCCACAACGCAAGCAGCCGTCCTCTGGTGAAGAAACAGGGCTGTCGGAAAGACAGCGTCTGAATGAACACCACTAAGCTTGGCAGCGTCTATTTAAGCTGGGTGGGAGTAGAGCGCCTTGACAAAGGAGTTTACATATCAACAGCGGAATTAAGCATATTGATGGCAAATGCAGATATATGAGATTAGTCACTTAGTCACACCACCTACACATTCCACAAGGAGTGACTAATCCCATATCTGCAGTTCGCATCAATATGCTTAATTCCGCTGTTGATATGTAAACTCCTTTGTCAAGGCACTCTCCTCCCCCGACCCAGATTAAATAGATGCTCCAAGCCTGGTGGTGTTTCATTCAGATGCTGTCTTTCCGACAGCCCTGTTCTTCACCTGAGGACGGCTGCTTGCGTTGTGGCTGAAACGTCGTGAGAATTTTATTATATTATTGTTTTATATTTATTGTTTTTTTGTTCCCTTCTACGTGACTTTACCGACGATGATTGCTTGTGTTGCAGTCGAAACGTCGTGAGAATTTTTATTGTTTTGTATTTTTTTTATTTTATTATTTCCCATGATTGTTCGTGTTGCAGTCGAAACGTCGTGAGAATTTTTATTTTTTTGTATTTTTATTATTGTATTATTTCCCATGATTGTTCGTGTTGCAGTCGAAACGTCGTGAGAATTTTTGTTTTGTATTTTTTATTATTTTATTATTTCCCATGATTGCTTGTGTTGCAGTCGAAACGTCGTGAGAATTTTATTGTTTTATATTTTTATTATTTTATTATTTCCCATGATAGCTCGTGTTGCAGTCGAAACGTCGTGAGAATTTTTGTTTTGTATTTTTATTATTTTATTATTTCCCATGATTGCTTGTGTTGCAGTCGAAACGTCGTGAGAATTTTTATTGTTTATATTTTTATTATTGTATTATTTCCCATGATTGCTCGTGTTGCAGTCGAAACGTCGTGAGAATTTTTATTGTTTTGTATTTTTATTATTTTATTATTTCCCATGATGGCTTGTGTTGCAGTCGAAACGTCGTGAGAAATTTTATTGTTTTATATTTGTATAATTTTATTATTTCCCTTCTACGTGATGACTTTACCCGAAAGAACCAAGAATATGACACCCTGCAGTCACGAATTTTTATTGTTTTATATTTTTATTATTTATTATTTCCCTTCTACGTGACTTTACCGATGATGATTGCTTGTGTTGCGGTCGAAACGTCGTGAGAATTTTATTGTTTTGCATTTTTTAATTTTATTTCCCATGATTGCCTGTGTTGCAGTCGAAGCGTCGTGAGAATTTATTATTTTATATTTTATCATTTATTATTTCCCTTCTACGTGACTTACCGAAAGAACCAAGAATATAAGTGGGAGGATGTTTGACTTTTTGAAGCTGTTGACGTTACATTTGTTGTCATGTTTACACTGCGGTAGTGTTGTCCGTACGCTCTTTGTTCCATTAAAAACTCCAGTTCCGTATAATCTCGATTTGAAAGTTTTCGTGACTGCAGGGATCCATACTATTTCGTTCTTTCGGTAAAGTCACGTAGGTATAAAATAAGATCAATTAAATCATGACGTTTCAATTGCACCACAAGCAATCATCGTCATTTGGGAAAACCACAGCAGGAAAATTTTCTCGCTGTGATTTTCCCGCCTGATGATGATTGCTTTGTGTTGCAATCGAAACGTGGTGATTTTATTTATCTTATTTTATACCCACGTGACTTTACCGAAAGAACCAAAGAGTGTGAGTCCCATATAAGTTGTTAACATTTTGTTGTTTTTAAGCGCTCCCTGTATTAACAATGTTTTAATCACTCCCGGCAAGTGCACGCCTGGCTCCCGTGCGGCGATTTGTTCGGAAGCGACGTCACTTTCGAAAATGACGGCTCAGCGAGGTGACGTATCATCATCATCGTCATCGCCATCGTCGTCATCGTCGCCATCATCACCATCGTCACCATCACCATCGTCATCATCATCATCGTCATAATCATCATCGCCATCACCATCGTCATCATCATCATCGTCATCATCACCATCATCGTCATCGTCGCCATCATCACCATCATCGTCATCGTCATCGCCATCATCACCATCATCATCATCGTCATCATCATCACCATCATCATCGTCATCGTCGCCATCGTCATCGCCGTCATCACCATCATCGTCGTCATCACTATCGTCATCATCATCGTCACCATCGCCATCACCATCATCATCGCCATCGTCGCCATCATCGTCATCATCACCATCGTCATCATCATCATCGTCATCATCGCCGTCATCATCACCATCATCGTCATCGTCGCCATCATCGTCATTATCACCATCGTCATCATCATCATCACCATCATCGCCATCGTCATCATCATCGTCGTCATCATCATCGCCATCATCATCATCACCGTCATCATCACCATCGTCATCATCATCGTCGTCATCATCGTCGTCATCGTCATCATCATCATCATCATCATCGTCGCCATCATCATCATCATCGTCGTCGTCATCGTCGTCATCATCATCGTCGTCATCATTATCGTCATCGTCGTCATCATCGCCATCATCGTCGTCATCATCATCGTCGTCATCGCCATCATCACCGTCGTCGTCATCATCGCCATCGCCATCATCGTCATCGTCGCCATCATCATCATCGTCATCCATCATCATCCATCATCATCGTAATCATCGCCATCATCACCCTCATCGCCATCATCATCGTCATCATCATCGTCATCATCATCGTCATCGTCATCATCATCGTCACCATCATCGTCATCATCATCGTCATCATCATCGCCATCATCATCACCATCATCGTCATCGTCGCCATCATCGTCATCATCATCGTCATCATCACCGTCATCATCACCATCATCGTCATCGTCGCCATCATCGTCATCGTCGCTATCATCGTCATCATCACCACCATCGTCATCGTCGCCATCATCGTCATCGCCATCATCGTCATCACCATCATCGTCATCGCCATCATCGTCATCATCGCCATCATCGTCATCAACATCATCATCGTGTGGGCAATCAGAGCAGCAGCCAAACGACTCTGAACGCGTGACATCGATTCTAAATGCGGGGTGGAGGGGGGGAAACGGAGGACCCCCTTAGAAAAATCCACGCGACCACGGGGAGAGAGGGAGACACGCAAACTCCAATATACAGCAAGCAACGTCAGGGTCGGGATCGAACCACGACCTCCTGTATACCAGGCGAGGTAGTTAACATCTAGCCACCGTGATGTTGATGATGATGAGAGAGAGACACGCAAACTCCAAATATACAGCAGCAGGCATCGTCAGGGTCAGGATCAGGATCGAACCCACGACCTCCTGTACATCAGGCGAGGTAGTTACCATCTCCTAGCCACCGTGATGATGATGAGAGAGAGACACGCAAATTCCAAATATACAACAGCAGGCATCGTCAGTGTCAGGATCAGGATCGAACCCACGACCTCCTGTACACCAGGCGAGGTAGTTAACATCTAGCCACCGTGATGATGATGAGAGAGAGAGAGACACGCAAACTCCAATATACAGCAGCAGGCATCATCAGGGTCAGGATCAGGATCGAACCCACGACCTCCTGTAGACCAGGCGAGGTAGTCAACATCTCCTAGCCACCGTGATGATGAGAGAGAGACGCAAACTCCAAATATACAGCAGCAGACAACGTCAGGCTCTGGATCGAACCACGACCTCCTGTGCACCAGGCGAGGTAGTTAACATCTCCTAGCCCACCATGGTTAGAGTGGGCCCAGGTAAAGAAAGCATCGGTCTCGTTTCATCGCTTGAAGTTACGCCAAGGCCTCTTTGGCTCACGATGGGAGTTTCGCCCCCACCCCCCCCCCCCCCAATGAAGTTTGGAGAGAGATGAATGGAGTTCATCTTCTTGTTTCGGTAAAGTCACGTAGAAGGGAATAAAATAATAAAAAAACATTTTTATTATTTTATTACTTCCCTTCTACGTGACTTTACCGAAAGAACAAGAAGATGAATCCCTGCAGTCACGAAAGAAGCTTTAAATCGAAAAATGAACGGAGTTCTAAAGAACTCACAAGACGCACACGTTTCTGCGAAAGAGCCAACGCAGAAGGCCCCTCCCCCAGGGGTTTGATCTTTCATGAAGTTGCTTGAAATGCCCGCCTCTAAGCCGCATCCAGTACACGAAGCAGCAGCAACATCAGCAGACCTGCTGATGCTCAAGGGCCGTCCATAAATGACGTCACGCGATTATGGACGATTTTTGACCCCCCCCACCACCCTCCCATACACTCGTCACACGGCTTAACAAAAAGTCAGACCCCCCCTCAAATATGACGTCACAAAGCTCTGCCCCCCCCCCCCCCCAAAAAAAAATTCTTCAAATCGCTTTGATCTATTGTCATTGTAGTGCGTGTTTAATGTGCCGCTGCACTCTGATGTTGTAGGAGAAAACATTTATGAAAAAGTCTATTTAATTAAGTAGAACGTGTTGTCTGTATTTATTTTTAAAGTTGCGGTATTTTGATGTGACGTCACATTCTCAAACCTCCTCCCCCCCCTCGTCACACATCGTCACAAATGTCTGACCCCACCCCTTCCCCCCTAGGTGCGTGACGTCATTTAAGAACGGCCCCAAATGGAAAGTTAAAAATGCTCCAGCAGTCGTGGTTTCATTTATTTGGAACTAGCTTTAACTACCCGGCTTCGCCCGGGACTTGGATTCACCACGCCCGGCCGCCTTTGTCTCCCCAGTGGCGATGTTCACACACCACCACACCAATTACTCGTTTGAGGCCGAGTCGACCTAGGGGAGGCCCAGGATCGGTTCAAATAATCGTCACCGGTGGTGGCCGTGAGCGGGAATCGAACTCATTGCTTTCATGGCTTTATTTTGGTGATTTCGAAAAGTGTATTGGTTTGGCCATGTTGTGTTGTTGTAGTACAGAGTTAGATTATGGCCTTAATCTAATCATTGTATTACTTCCCTTCTACGTGACTTTACCGAAAGAACCAAGAAGATGAATCCTGCAGTCACGAAAGCTTTAAATCGAAAATTATCTAAGTTGTCTTGTTGTTGTTGTTTGACTTGCTCCCACTGGATTTGCACACAGAGCGTTGGTGTAACGGTGTTTTTTCTGCAATATTTTGCTGTTTTCTTGGATTTTCTGTTTGCACTCAGTCGCATATTTACTTGAAGATGTTTTCTGTTCATGTTTTTGTTTTTGTTTGTTGCGGTTGCAACCGATTCAAGAGCCGAATGGCTCACAGGGCTACACCTAATACATGAACTTGAACTTGACTGATGGCCTTAATCAAGTTGTCTTGTGGTTGTTGTTGTTGTTTGACTTGCATCCCACTGGGATGTTTGCACACTGCGTTGGTGTGTACGGTGTTTTTTCTGCAATATTTTGCCGTCTTTTCTTGGATTTTATGTTTGCACTTAATCACATATTCACTTTAAGATGTTTTTTTCATGTTTTTGTTTGTTGCGGTTGCACCCGATTCAAGAGCCGAATGGCTCACAGGGCTATACCTAATACTTGAACTTGAACTCGGGTCGCTGGGTTCGTAGCGCAGCGTAGCGCTACCCGCTACACTACAACGCTTCCACGTGCGCGGGTCACGTGACAGATGTGACGTCACAGCTCACTTGCCGTGCAAAAAATAAATGCATTATTGAGCACCCCCCCCCAAAAAAAACACAAAAGCGTATTTTTATAATTTGTGCATGGTGTACAATCTGGAAAGTACCCGCATGGCAAATTTGCAGTTTGTTGCATTTCGGGAAGTACGCTAAACATTTTGAACGGACACACATATTCACAACTTTGTATTTTTAAATCCTTTATTAAATCCTTTATATTAAGTTCGCTTGCTTGCGTGCTTGCTTGCTTACGACCGTGCAAATCTTTCGTTTTTTAACCCACTTCCCGTGATCCAATCGAGCTGACATTTTGCACACAGACTCGTTGTGCGTGACAATTAATGTTCGTGAAAAAAAATTCCTAAATTTTACACTTTTTAGGACAAAAATATTATATTTAATTACCAATTGCTTAATGGTGCAATGCAATCATCTGCCCATAGGTGGCAGCCATCTCAAGCCAGAGGACGAGAGGACTCTAGCCGCCACGCATATAAAGGATTTATAGTGAAAAACTTTGTTTTTACGGTTATACTTGTTATTATTTGTGCATGGTGTACAGTCTGGAAAGTACCCGCATGGCAAATTAGCAGTGTGTTGCATTTCGGGAAGTACGCTAAACATTTTGAACAGACACACATTCACAAATTTGTATTTTATATCTATGGAGATGAACCTGTGAGCCATGCGGCTTTTTGGGTCGGGTGCAACCGCAACAAACAAAACATGAACAGAGAACATCTTAAAACGATGATGCGAAACAGAAACATCATACGTACGACAACAACAACAACAACCACAATAAGTGTGTCTATGTGTGGTGGTATTGGCTCAACAGAATTGTGTCATCTTCTTGGTTCTTTCGATAAAGTCACGTAGAAGGGAAGTAATAAATAATAAAAATAAAACATTAAATAATTCTCACGACGTTTCGGCCACAACGCAAGCTGCCCTTCTACGTGACTTTACCGAAAGAACCAAGAAGATGAATCCCTGCAGTCACGAAAGCTTTCAAACGAAAAAAAGAATTGTCATTCCAACAATGGGAGGTGAATTGGATTCGGATTAAAGGGATTCGTGTAGATTTCGAGCCCTGCGGGTTCAGGGCATCTTGAAATCCTTGTCCAATGGCGCCCTCTGGCGAAATAGAGTTTATCATGGGACGCCTCTTCTTGGTTCTTTCGGTAAAGTCACGTAGAATGTAAATAATAAATAATAAAAAATTCACCCGTAAAAACTAAGTTTTTCACTATAAATCCTTCAAATTACAGTACTTGTTCAATGGGCCACAACCCAGCCCACATTGGTCTTTGAAACGGGCGGCTAGAGTCCTCTCGTCCTTTGGCTTGAGATGGCTGCCACCTATGGGTCAGATGATTGTCTGCCACCATTAAGTAATTGGTAATTAAATATACTGTAATGTTTTTTTTTCCTAAAAAGTGTAAAATTTTGGGAAAAAAAAATTTTCACGAACATTAATTGTCACGCACAACGAGTCTGTGTGCAAAATGTCAGCTCGATTGGATCACGGGAAGTGGGTTAAAAACGACCGAAAGATTTGCACGGTCGTAAGCACGCAAGCAAGCGAACTTAATATAAAGGATTTAAAAATAAAACATAATAAAATAATTCTCACGACGTTTCGTCCACAACGCAAGCAGCCGTCCTCAGGTGGAGAACAGGTCTGTCGAGAAGACAGCGTCTGAATGACACACCCCAGGCTTGAAGCGTCTATTTAAGCTGGGACGGAGGGGGGAAGGGCGCCTTGACAAAATAATTTGCATTTCAAGAGGAATTTAGAATAGTTATGGGAAATGCAAGTATGTGATTAGTACTACTTGTGAAATGCGTAGGGAAACCTTTTGACCGGTAGGAACCTCCTGGTTACACCAGCCCACAGGGGATTATTGTGTCCGTCCGTCATGAATCCAAAAATGGGAGGGGTGGGGCTGGGTGGAGAGGAGAGGGTGGGGAGGGGCTGGGTGGGGAGGGTGGGAGGGTGGGGCTGGGTGGGGAGGGGCTGGTCACCCGTGGTGCCCTTATAAAACTCAACGTGTAACCTACTCACGCCGGCTTGTGCCCGCCCTCACAGTCGGGCAATTTGCGGAATACACCGTTGACCCTGCAGGCCATTGACCGAGCAACCCGACGTTCCTACCAGCTCCCTCCGCAGGAGAAATGTGTTACCGGTATCAATACGGGCTCATAAGTGATGCAAACGCCTGTCACTCTGATGGTGATAAACCGCCATGTTAAGTCACTCTGATGGTGATAAACCGCCATGTTAAGTCACTCTGATGGTGATAAACCGCCATGTTAAGTCACTCTGATGGTGATAAACCGCCATGTTAAGTCACTCTGATGATGATAAACCGCCATGTTAAGTCTCTATGATGATGATAAACCGCCATGTTAAGTCTCTCTGATGGTGATAAACCGCCATGTTAAGTCACTCTGATGGTGATAAACCGCCATGTTAAGTCTCTCTGATGATGATAAACCGCCATGTTAAGTCTCTCTGATGGTGATAAACCGCCATGTTAAGTCACTCTGATGGTGATAAACCGCCATGTTAAGTCACTCTGATGGTGATAAACCGCCATGTTAAGTCTCTCTGATGGTGATAAACCGCCATGTTAAGTCACTCTGATGATGATAAACCGCCATGTTAAGTCACTTTGATGGTGATAAACCGCCATGTTAAGTCACTCTGATGATGATGAACCAACATGATAAAAGTTAATTGCTTGCCTTTCCTATCATTTGAATCACCATCGTGTCTTTGTATTGCGTTTGTTTTTAAATCCTTTATATTATGTTCGATTGCTTGCTTGCTTAGGACCGTGCAAATCTTTCGGTCGTTTTTTAACCCACTTCCCGTGATCCAATCGCGCTGACATTTTGCACACAGACTCGTTGTGCGAGACAATTAATGTTCGTGAAAAATATTTTAAATTTTTTTTACACTTTTTAGGGAAAACAAATTAAATATTTATTTACCAATTGCTTAATACTGGCAGGCAATCATCTGACCCACAGGTGGCAGCCATCTCAAGCCAGAGGACGAGAGGACTCTAGCCGCCACGCATATAAAGGATTTATAGTGAAAAACTTTGTTTTTACGGGTTAATTTTTTTCTAACTTTCTGACCCCCATGCCTCCTGACTGGGCACGTGTAATAAAGAGCTTTTTAGATCATCGGATTTCACAATAAATAAATAACGATTCCGATTCCCGAATCGTCACTACGTTGGCTCGATTCCACACCTCAGCGATTCCTTCCGCGTGACCCCTCAGCCCGCTCTGACGTCACCCACCGACTCGATCAACACAACCGCGCGGCCATCTTACTAAGGGGCTCTCGTGAAGTGGGCGGGGCACGAGGGGTCAGGGGGAGGGGCCGCGGGGGGGGGCCTCGCTAAGCAATTGACCACTGCGGGTGACGTCATCTGCACAGTGACCCCTTACCAAGATGGCTGCCAGTGGATTCAAAACCTTTGGGTCGCTCCTCCACCACCACCCTCGGCATCACTCACTCGCTACGGGACCAGCCTCAGCTCCTGCTGCTGCTGCTACTACTGCTGCTACTGCTGCACCTACTGCTACAGCTGTGGAGCTATAGAGGTATGATACTGCTGCTACAGCTGTGGAGCTCTGGGTAGTGTTACTGTTGCTGCTGCTGCTGATACAGCTGTGGAGCTATAGAGGTATTGATACTGCTGCTACTGCTGCACCTCCTGCTACAGCTGTGGAACGATAGAGGTATTGATACTGCTGCTGCTGCTGCTACTACTACTGCTGCACCTACTGCTACAGCTGTGGAGCTATAGAGGTATTGATACTGCTGCTGCTGCTGCTGCTACTACTACTGCTGCACCTACTGATACAGCTGTGGAGCTATAGAGGTATTGATACTGCTGCTGCTGCTGCTACTACTGCTGCACCTACTGCTACAGCTGTGGAGCTATAGAGGTATTGTTACTGCTGCTGCTGCTACTACTGCTGCCCTACTGCTACAGCTGTGGAGCTATAGAGGTATTGATACTGCTGCTGCTACTGCTACTACTACTGCTGCACCTCCTGCTACAGCTGTGGAGCTATAGAGGTATTGATACTGCTGCTGCTGCTGCTACTACTGCTGCACCTACTGCTACAGCTGTGGAGCTATAGAGGTATTGTTACTGCTGCTGCTGCTACTACTACTGCTGCACCTACTGCTACAGCTGTGGAGCTATAGAGGTATTGATACTGCTACTACTGCTGCTGCTGCTGCTGCTACTACTACTGCTGCACCTACTGCTACAGCTGTGGAGCTTTAGAGGTATTACTACTACTGCTGCACCTCCTGCTACAGCTGTGGAGCTATAGAGGTATTGATACTGCTGCTGCTGCTGCTACAGCTGTGGAGCTCTGGGTAGTGTTACTGTTGCTACTGCTGCTGCTACAGCTGTGGAGCTATATAGGTATTGATACTGCTGCTGCTACTACTACTGCTGCACCTACTGCTACAGCTGTGGAGCTATAGAGTTATTGATACTGCTGCTGCTACTACTGCTGCACCTACTGCTACAGCTGTGGAGCTATAGAGTTATTGATACTGCTGCTACTACTACTGCTGCACCTACTGCTACAGCTGTGGAGCTATAGAGTTATTGATAGCTCTGCTGCTGCTACTACTGCTGCTACTACTGCTGCACCTCCTGCTACAGCTGTGGAGCTATAGAGGTATTGATACTGCTGCTGCTGCTGCTGCTACTACTACTACTGCTGCACCTCCTGCTACAGCTGTGGAGCTATAGAGGTATTGATAGCTCTGCTGCTGCTGCTGCTACTACTGCTGCACCTACTGCTACAGCTGTGGAGCTATAGAGGTATTGATACTGCTACTACTGCTGCTGCTACTACTACTGCTGCACATACTGCTACAGCTGTGGAGCTATAGAGGTATTACTACTACTGCTGCACCTCCTGCTACAGCTGTGGAGCTATAGAGGTATTGATACTGCTGCTGCTACTACTGCTGCACCTCCTGCTACAGCTGTAGAGCTATAGAGGTATTGATACTACTGCTGCTGCTACTACTACTGCTGCACCTCCTGCTACAGCTGTGGAGCTATAGAGGTATTGATACTGCTGCTACTGCTGCTACAGCTGTGGAGCTCTGGGTATTGTTACTGCTGCTACTACTGCTGCACCTCCTGCTACAGCTGTGGAGCTATAGAGGTATTGATACTGCTGCTGCACCTCCTGCTACAGCTGTGGAGCTATAGAGGTATTGATACTGCTGCTGCTGCTGCTACTACTGCTGCACCTACTGCTACAGCTGTGGAGCTATAGAGGTATTGATACTACTGCTGCTACTACTGCTGCTACTGCTACAGCTGTGGAGCTATAGAGGTATTGATACTGCTGCTGCTACTACTGCTGCTACTGCTACAGCTGTGGAGCTATAGAGGTATTGATACTGCTGCTGCTACTACTGCTGCTACTGCTACAGCTGTGGAGCTATAGAGGTATTGATACTGCTGCTACTGCTGCTACAGCTGTGGAGCTCTGGGTATTGTTACTGCTGCTACTACTGCTGCACCTCCTGCTACAGCTGTGGAACTATAGAGGTATTGCTACTACTGCTGCACCTACTGCTACAGCTGTGGATCTATAGAGGTATTGTTACTACTGCTGCTACTGCTACTACTACTGCTGCACCTCCTGCTACAGCTGTGAGCTATAGAGGTATGTTACTACTGCTGCTACTGCTACTACTACTGCTGCACCTCCTGCTACAGCTGTGGAGCTATAGAGGTATTGTTACTGCTGCTACTGCTACTACTACTGCTGCACCTGCTGCTACAGCTGTGGAGCTATAGAGGTATTGATACTGCTGCTGCTGTTGCTACTACTACTGCTGCACCTCATGCTACAGCCGTGGAGCTATAGAGGTATTGTTACTACTGCTGCTACTGCTGCACCTCATGCTACAGCTGTGGAGCTATAGAGGTATTGATACTGCTGCTACTGCTACTACTACTGCTGCACCTGCTGCTACTGCTGTGGAGCTATAGAGGTAGTGTTACTACTCCTGATGCACCTACTGTTGCTGTTGCTGTGGATATTTATGTGTTTACAATTGCTGATGTGAATGTAACGTTATTCCGATGCTGATGCTGTTACTGCTGCTGTGAATGTAACGTCATCCCTACTGCTGCTGTTACTGCTGCTGCTGTGAATGTAACGTCATACCTACTGCTGCTGTTAGCTGCTACTGCTGCTGACGATGTTACTGCTGCTACTGCTGTTAATGTAATGTGTGTTACTCTTGCTACTGCTTCTGCTACTGCTGTTAATGTAATGTGTGTTACTCTTGCTGATGCTGTTGCTGCTGATACTACTGCTGCTACTGCTGCTGCTACTTCTGCTGTGAATGTAACGTTATTCCTACTGCTGATGCTGCTACTGCTGATACTGCTGCTGCTACTGCTGCTGCTGTGAATGTAACGTCATTCCTTCTGCTGTTGATGTACTGCTGCTACTGCTGCTGTAATGTAACTTTATTCATACTGGTGATGCTGTTACTGCTGCTGCTGATGATGTTGCTGCTGCTACTACTGCTGCTGTGAATGTAACGTCATTCCTACTGCTGATACTGCTGCTGCTACTGCTGCTTCTACTGCTGATGCTGTTACTGCTGCTACTGCTGCTGATGCTGTTACTGCTACTACTACTGCTGTGAATGTAACGTTTGTTACTCTTGCTGATGCTGCTGCTGCTACTGCTGCTACTACTGCTGATGCTGTTACTACTGCTGATGCTGTTATTGCTGCCACTGCTCCTACTACTGCTGCTGCTGTGAATGTAACGTGTGTTGCTCTTGATCTGAGCTGCTGTTACT